>VDFB02139464.1:0-15741 GCA_007258455.2 Sequoia sempervirens | reverse complement strand
GCAGAAATGTCAAAACAGAATACCTAGTAATATGGGCCAATGAATATAAACAAGCACACAAATTATTGTTGTTTCATCATGATTCTTATATACTTCTAAAGGCATATTTAAACAAGCAATAGTGATGCAATGTGTTGCTTTCTTTTGATCTACACAAAATGCAGAGAAGTTTATGAAATAAAGACAAGTATCCAAGGCATCTTTCATTTCAGAAGTAGCAAAATATCACTGGTTTTCTAAGTCAAAATCCTAGAGGAAACGTAAGCAAATATACAGTTTTAGCACTATTTCAAGCAAATAAAGGAGGTCGAATCCTGTCAGAAATTAAGAATATATGCTTTTGTTTTGAAAATTTCCAAACCCATGATACTATTTTGTCTCAAAAGTTCAAGATAAGGTTCCGGTTCTGGGTAGAGTTTATATCCATAAATGAATTTACAATTTCTAATTTTAATACCCACCTAAGAATTCTGTTTCAAAAGTGCAGAAAGAGCAATAATAAAGATTTTTGGTATAGCCTTTTTCTCTACAAGAGGTCTCCTCGAAGGTAGCATGTCATGGCGACAGGAGTGAAAGTATGAGTTTTCGGCAAGACACAAGCTCTCAAACTGATGGTCGAGCTTCAGAAGGACAGAAAATGTAATAACCTACAATACCCATCTTGGGTTTTACATTCAAAATAAATGCAATTCTGTGACATATCGAGCTCAGGAAAGAAGAAAGATGCAGTTCTCTTTTGAAATTTTCAAATACCCACATGTGGGTTTATGCATAAAATACAAAAAAATGGAGTTTCCTTGAAAAATTTTCGAGTACCCATCTTCAATTTAGCTTCAAATGCAAAGGAGATAGCTACAGAAATACCCATGTAAGATCTTGATTTAAAAGGCAAGAATATAAAACAAATGCGAGCTCTCAGATTTTAGTCAAAATACAGAAGGAGGGTAATGCAAAATTATTGAAATTTCTTTAATACCCATATGCAGAAATATTATTAAATTGACATAATGGAAATTTTATGTTCTGGGTCGAGCCCAAAAGTCAAGAAATTGTTCCTTATAGTGCTCTTTTGGCACGGCCTGAACATGGCCAGAAGTTCATGAGATAAAGAAAGCCTTTTAGGGTTTCTACAAGGCAAAGAAAATTACCAGCTTAAATTTCTGATAGAGTCTAAAGCCGCGGCCATAGCTCTCTTTTTGGTTTTCCAAGGCATGATTTTGAGTTCTCAAGTGATGGCCAAGCTCTCACAGAAGAATAGAGCGCTACAATGATGAGAATGTTACACAACAATGAGCACAAGAAGCACACAAAAGATTCAGAATAAAGACATTAGAGTGTGTTAGCCATGGCTTTGAGGCCGAAATCAGCAGAATAAGAAACCATAAAGTCTAAGAACACAAAGCTTACCTCTGCAGAGTGAAGGAGAATAAGAATACAAGTTGAGCTTTCATGAAGTGGACTATAGAAGTCGAGATCGAACTCATGGTGGCATGAAGGAGTCAAGAAAGAATAGAATTAGAAAACAAACTTACACAGGCCGCGCCCTTGGGGCTTTTTATATTCAAAATAATGAAGCAGAATGACTATCATACTTCAAAGTCAGACTTACCCACTAGAGTTCTTGGTCAACTGAAGAGTAGGGAAAGATTACTGAAGCACATGGGCTCGAATCCAACACCATCATAGCGGCGTTGTTCATGCAGACAAAAGTTCTTTCTTTCCAAAGTCACGGGTGTGAAATGATGATAATTAGGGTTTGACCCTATTTTGATCAAAGCCCTAATTCGAGCCTTATAAAGTTCCAGAATGTTCATTCAAAATGCACATGTTGAATATCAAATGGTGGCCGAACCCATAATGCCTTCCTTATGATTTATTTAAACCTAAGTCTAAATCAATATTCATGTAAGGCCAAAATTCTATGCTAAGGTGATGTCTTAAGTATTTAAGACTTATTGTTTTGCCTTGGAGGTATGGGTTTATGCCTTAGGGTATTATTTTAAATGAAGAGGAAATTAGGGGAAATTTATGAATGCCTTGTGCTTAATGCCATATTTTTAGGGTTTCTCATTTTAATTGGTTTTATGAGAAATCAATGAGAAGTTTTGAGAAGAAGAGGATTATGTATTATGTTTTTATGATTTTTTGAGAAAAATCAATTATTGTAATGGAGAAATAAGGGTGATTATTTCTTTTTGCAAAATATTTCCAATCTTTAAGTTGCAAAAATAAACAAATTGTAAAATTTGCATCTTGTAAAAGCAGAAGCATAAAAGCGATATTCTATAAGTTGCTTTATGTTTTCTTGCTATTTTTAGCAGATCTTTGACTGACTTTTCTTCTTGGTCGGATTTCAGATTTGTCTTGGAGAGATAAGGTGTTTTTGTGCTTTTAAAGCAGATTTAGCCTATTTTTAGAGGCTTGATAGGTTCATCATAAAAGCATTGTGCTTTTTTCTGCTTTTAAGCAGTTTTTGAGTTTGTTTGAAGCCTTTTTTCCTTGAGCTTTTTCTGAGCTCGGATTAGGGTTTCCTTGAGAGTTTTTTGATAGATTTAGTCTTTCAACTCTCCATCTCATCAGGAGATCAGAAGTTTCTTGCCCTTACTCATTTTGGGGAGCTTGTAAAACTTTTGATACTCTTGATTGACACTCTTCCAGTTTTAATAGAGCAAAAGATTCTCCTTCTTATTTTCTGTCTCAAATTTTGTAATGGAAATCTGATATACTTGTGTTTTCAAATTGAAATCCTTTTATGTCTTCTGTTATAGGTGGTGTTTCAAAATTACATGTTCAGGTTGCATGTTGTATTTGTTTTCCAGATCTTCATGCGAATCACTGATGGGATGTGTGCCAATGAGATTGTGAGGATTACTGCAATAGAGAAGTTGTTATGAGTGGTTAGGTCTGAATTCTTATAAGTTTGGTGAATCATCTTTTAGAAATAGGTTTTTATGTTCAGTTATTCTTCATCCCTTTCCTCGCTTTAGAATAGAATTCATCATTCGGAGAACCAAATTTGGACTTGCATTCCTCTTCATTAAGATCACCTACATCCTAAAGGGTTTTCATGTTTCAATAGTTTGCTAAATAAGATTCAAGAAAACTATTGATAACAATTATTACTATCAAAAGGGATAGATTTGAAGTGAGAGCCGTTGGAGAAGACGCTCATCTGGTTGGGGAAGATTTTGATACTAGACTACTTGATCATGTCACCAAAGAATTTGAAAGGAGGAATAAGAAGGTAAATGGAAGGAATTCCAAAGCACTTCACAGACACCGCACAACATGCGATAAGGCCAAAAGAACTATTTTTGCTGCTACAGAAACAATTGTTGAGATTGACTACCTCTGTGAAAGTCCAAATTTCTATTCCAAAATTAATAGAAAGGTGATAACAATGCTCTCTTCAACAAATGCATTGATGGTGTGAGACTGTGTTTAGCTGATGCACAAATGGCAGCAAATCAAATTGATGATGTTGTTCTAGTTGGAGGCTCCACTTGGACTCCAAAGCTACAAGAATTGACTGAAGGGTTGTTTGGCTTGAAGAAGTTGTGCACAAGCGTCAATCAAGATGAAGCTATGGCTTCTTTGTTGACCGGCCGATGTTCAGATGTACTTGTTCAAGATGTCACTCCTTTAAGGAGGTATCATGGGCGTTATAATTCCTATATAGAAAGTAACAACTTTCTCCACTGTGGCAAACTACCAAAAAGTTGTGTTAATGTCTATCTCTGAAGGTGAGAGAACCACTACAATGGACAATAATTTTCTAGGAAGATTCAATCTGTGAGTTTTGAAATAGATACGAATGGGATATTGGAGGTCTCGGCCAAAAACAGAGTAGCAGTTAAAAAGAGCATAATAATTGGAAAGGACAATTGTGGGCTAAGGATGAAATCAGTAAGAATGAAGTGCTTTAGCTTCAATCAAATGTTAACAATCAAAGAGAGGTTTCTACCTATTGGTTGGCAGAATGTTTGCGGTTGAAATTTTTTTCATATCTGTGTTATCTTAAATGGACCTTATTAAGTGAATCATTGGTTGATAAGAAAAAATTAGCAATGGAAATATTTGATAGTCAGGCTCATAGAATACAAAATGCAATTAAGATACTCTAAAAGTACAAAACACAATGGAATTTAAGTTATCTAGGTATTTTTTACAATGTCCATTGTCCCTTTCCCTACAGCATAAGAAGCTAATATATTCTTGAAATACAAGGAAACAAGCTCATTGGTAGATTAGAAAAACTCAGCAATGGAAACAAGCTCATAGAATACAACTTGAAATACAACATTTTTACATTGTTCCTTGTCCGTTTTCCTAAAAAACTACAACATAAAAACCTAATATATGGCTCCCTGCATTATTCGTTCTATAAATAAAAGAACATAAACAATAAAAACAAAAATGAAATCCAACTACCTTTGAGCTGTCAGATTTGGCTCGCATTCTTTACAATCAGTAATGTTTACATTGATATAGTTATTTCTTCTTTCAGGCCATATGCACATCCTTAAGAATGACATACCTGAAACTCCCTGCACCATAACAGAACAATCGCAAGAAATCAGTACAACATTAAAAAATTAAATATCAAAACCAATAAAACAACATTCCTAAATCCATTTCTAAATGGTATAAAGAATGGCATTCCTAAATGGTGTTCAAAACATTTGTACCAATAAAATCCATACCAGGAAATGCAATAGTATACAAACTTCACGGTAAAGAGAGATGAACTGTATTATTACCCTGCCAGGAGATGTGTCTCCATGAAAAGCTCAGCAGTATGACTCCCATGAGTGCCCACTAACACAGATTCTAAATCTTCATTTATAAAACATTTTTTGAACACGTCCTTGACCATAAGGATAATGAAAATTTGGACAAGAAAAAGTAAATATAGGAGGGTCTTATAGAAGCCATTTATTATTTGAAGGATTCCAATTGAACCTTTTGACAAATTGTTAGGTGAATATGATTGTTTGATGCTTCTAGGAATAATATGATCAGACAAAAATTTATCTGATTGTATTCTAAAATATCATAAAATTGGGTAGCAAAGGTTGTTTCAAACAACAAAGTCAAAGCACATGAAGGGTAGGCATGAACTGCTAGAAAATCCTCGAACTTTGTTTTGTAGAAACAGAAAAGGAGCAAACCAGCTATCTGCTTTCTTATCCACATTACTAATATGGATGAAAATTGAGTTGGCAGGTGACTTCTAAGAAACACTGGTTTTCGTTTCATTTCTGATTTATGCTTGTCTCGCAAGGTCTTCTGCAATAGTCTGTTTCTCATTCTTTGGAGTTCCCTAATGTTTACTTATCCTTGGAGTATCAGAACATTAGAGCTTAAATGGATTTTGCAAACTATTACATGGCCAAATAGAAGCAGTAAATCAAAGAATGGGAAAAATGAATTGAGGTTTTAGATTTTAAGGGAGAGTTGAACCCTTAATTATTATTAGATTTGTTAGAATAATTATAGAAGGTATTTTAAAACAAAGAACATTGAAGAAGAAGACCGAAAAAGAGTAATGTTTTAGGTAGTAAAAATCGAGTCAAATGTTCACATTTGGTGGGATAAGGTTAAATGTGGTCTAAAATGTTAGAAGAAAATGGAAGAAAACATGTAACCATCAGATTACCAACAAAAGTTTTCTAGACAGTTTAATAACTTGAGACAAAAGATTTATCTATGCATAAATAAATAAAATAATTTATGAGAACTTAACTTTAAACTGATTTGCAAGAAGATATGGAAAAGATAATAATAGTTAGGTATTGCAATTGTCTGAATTTTTTAATCCAAGATGAGTTATATTTAGCAAAGTATTCTTTAAACATGAGATGTTAAGTAGGGGAAAGAGAGAACTGATGATTAAATGTGTCAACAATGAACTACTAGTAAAATGGAAGATTCTTCAACAAGCATTTGATGGAGAGGAGTAATTCTTAGTGACCCAAACAATACTTATATTGGAAATCAAAGATAACATATAATATTAGTTAAGGAGAATTAGTGATCCAAAAAATATTTGTATTAGAAATCAAAGATATTTATATTTATAGTGAAAGAGAATGGAAAAAAATGAGTCGCTTAAATCAAAGTTGGGCTGGTCATCAAGTGGGTCAATAACTTGGTGGTAAAGTGTAATAACCTCTTAATATGCAACCAAATTTTATTTTTTTTAAATCAGATCTTAATACAATCACATACTATTTTCCTAACTACACTAAAACGACATAGAGATGATTGGAATACATTCATAGTCTATAGGCCTACACAAGGAGATTTAAGTTAAGCATTTACAACCTGGTTGAGATTTTGCAACATTAATACATGATATGAATATGTAACAACAATAAGAGAACATGCAGAAATTCAAAACAACAATTGGAAAAATTCCATTAATTTGTTCATGTTCATCATACAACCAACCAAAGGAGGTAAGACTATTCCAGTTATCCACCTATTGTATCTCATAAGCCCTTTTACATTCTTGCACCCTGGAATCCAAGTTTACATGTTAAAGCATTAGCCAAAATACTCTCTTCCTACTTATCATAGAAAGCATAATCTGAATTTGCAATGATTACCCATCAATTTTGCAGCATTATTAAGGAAATGTGAATAATGAAATGACATAATGAATAATACTCACCTGGGTACTACCTTAAGTAAGATAGCAGGAAGAAGGTGGTTGTTCACATCAGAGAATCAGTCACCCCCCAGCCTCTAGAGTGCATGGTGAATCCTGCCTTAAGGATAAGAATTCCCTATCCCAACCCACCAATGGACTCCAGGATCCACAAGAGAGAGATGATTGTTCATGCCAAAGCTTTTGGACTCATGTAACTACTAACCCATGATATCTAGCTTTCAAAAGGTCTTCTATTACTATATTGGCACAAATAGACCAACAACCACGAGAATAAGAAAGAACTAGAACTAGCACCTAAAACAACCTGGTCTCTTGCTTAAACTTCAAACTGCACTAGTATGACTTTCCACTAATCTCAAAAACTATAGAATAGCAATTAATGGCATCCTTCACCTGCATTCCATTTGCTCTAGAACTTGCATGCTGCTGGTGATAGCCATTCAAAACTGAGAAGTCCCTAGCATTCTTCATCGGTATATCTAGGTGATAGCGTATTATCTCCGGTACCACCATACCACTCTACCTGCAGAGCACGCTCCCTGACTATTGTCAAGTTGGAGCATCGATAAGCTTATCTTCAAGCGAGTCATAGGATTTACAAGTTGGTGATCACCATGGAAGTAGTGGAACTACTAGGTTATAGGAGTAATGCATTCCTCCTACCTATGCCCTTGTAGAGCCCATACTCCAATCGTCATGTGTTGCTATAGAGGTCGGCAATTGTATCCAGCTTGTTTTGTAAGTGGACTAAGCCATCCTAGAGCTACATAAACAAGACCAACCCTATAGTCCACCTGACTATGATCTTTTCCTAAGACTTATGAAGTCTAGCTAATATTAAGGGGGATTAACCAATTTCTCTAGCATAGAGAGACATTTTATGTGGTTACCTAAACTTAGGAAGGAATTCACTCATAGATTTGTATATGTATTCCATCCAACCCTTATATAGACCACTAACTAGTTGAAATCTCTTGTCATCGCAAGGTCCTAGCATGTTCCTCTTCCCACAAATATTCATAGTGAGAATTTGACATTAATTCTACCTTGGTTGTCCCAGTTTCAGCCAACACCCCCATTCTACCTTGCCTGTCCCAGTTTCAGCCAACATTCCCATTCTACCCTAGCTATCCCAATTTCGGCCAGACATAAAAATAGAAAAATAAGGTGTGACTAGTATATTTGTTCTTCCAACATTCAATAACAAAGACTCTTACTCTGCAATAACAACCAATAGTTTAACTTGCTAAGACAAGGAGAGGTCAAACTCGATTAAGTAAAGAATTACAAAAAGGTGAAATGCAATTCTAAACCCGATTTCATAGCCTATGGACCTTCATATTAGTTGTTTGCAGCTCTAACCTTTTCACAATGAAATTGACAGCTAACACTTATTCAAGTTATATGCAGCACCTTGACAGCAATGAAGTATGATAATTGGATTCTAAGATATAAGCCAACTTAACATGAAACATTAAGAATTTGCAAGTGGATTTTCCAGTTCTATTTCCCTAATATGTTTAACAAGTAGTATTACTTAGAATCCAAGATCATCCTAGATTGAGTTAAGCAGATTTCCATATCTAATGACTGTACATGTAAGTCAAAGAAGGCTATGGTGGTAGAAAACAATGTTTTACACCCTCATAATCACAAAAAATACTTTGGGTTGAGCTGCAAGGTGTCAAAATCTCTTCTACAACCCCAACTCATACCCAGGCCAGCAAGAACAGATTTACCCACATACGAAAGTTCTAATGACATCATAAAAATACAATGAATACAACATTTAAAGGGAGATGCAGCAGTATAAAAAGGGAGATGCCCACTAAAAGTGAGTGTTTGGAAGTATCCCATGCATCTCAAATTGTTGCGGCAGTTATCTAAGCTCTGAGATCAATTGCCCTACACTTATTTGCTTCTTCCTCATCTAGTTTTTGGTAGAGACTAATATTCTAGCTAGGGTTTTTAAGGGAGAAACACACACCACAGTGATTGAATGCGCTACTTAAATTTTATTCAAACAAACAAGCTGAAACCTGTGAGGAACAACAATATAAAACTATATTTAAACTTCATATCCAAAACACAGCTGAAACTTATGATTTTATAAAGGGAACAACAATAAGATACTAAGTTAAGCTACTACTCCAACCCTACAAACGGAATCCTATGAGTTATAAAAGGAACAACAATAAAATAACCTGTCCTAGGGTGATTATGTAGTCCCAGCAGTAGGAAAATGGTGCTAAAATGTCCAGACTCAATCCAAACGCCTCCAAACCTGGGGTTTCTCTTGCTCAAGCATCCTTCTCCTTCCAAATGGTGATAAAAATTGCTCAAAACTTCTAGCAACTCCCTCTTTATTTTTTCCATGGCTCGTCCTTCCTGCTGTCTCTTCCATTGCAAAAATTTATTAAAGGCATGGTCGCCTCTCTTTTTGTCTGTATGAGGGATGACCAGGTATTGAATGTTGGCCACCCTCCTTCATCTCCTGGCCGTAGCTTGGCCCTTCAAAAACCTACGAGCTCCTAAGTTACCTTCATAATTTTTTTTAACTTATGCAATTTCTTTTTGCTCGTTCGCCTCTTCTCTTGGCATTTGATTTTATCCATTTACAATCTTAGACATTTTTATTTTATTTTACAATGTATCCAACCATTTCTTTTTTTTTAAATTACTTTGATGGCTCATAATAATTTAAATCAACACTATAGGAAATAATAATAATACTTATGATAAATAATTTATTTATTTAATAATTTAACACTCAATATAATAAGAATGGGCAACTAATATTTATAATGGATTTCCTAGATACATATTTAAATGCATAATGACATTCTAAGGACTGATAGGTGACGTCAACGATACCTATGGACTTGCAAATCCACAAATGAGATTGACTAGGTGTTGGATAAACATACCCATTACTGCTTCAGACAACCTTAAGTTAAGCTAGAGTCTCGACAAGGATTTGGCATAACAATCATTTCTTCTTATTCTAGAATGTTTTTAAAGTTAGATTTATAAAGATTGTAGATTTTGTACTATTTCAATTCTTCTTGAGTAGTTGGTAGAACCTTTCATTTTTTACTTGTATTTCAAATAAAATGCTCTATTAGAAAATGAGATACAATCAAACCAAAGATGGATTGTTCATGAATTGGGTCGGTAGCTCAGTGGTAGAGCACCTTAGTAGTAAATGAGTGGTCCTAGATTCGAGTCCTAGTTGGTCCATGAAAAAGATAAACTATTGTATTAAAGCCAAGTTATTAGAGTCTAACTAGGCTAGGAGCCCTAAGCATGATTCACTACTAAGATGCTTTATGTCACATCCCCGTATGAACCCATCCTAAGGTCTTGTAGTCCCAATGTAATTTGGACTAGAGGTGGGGACTTGAAATATTAACTCTATGTGTGCATGTGTAAGTGCCTGTATGAGTGTGTATACTTGAGCGAATGAACTTTTAATGGTTGATAGTAATGTATGCATAATGAAAATATAGTTATGTTTCTCTTTTGATTAATATATAAATATATTTGACCATATTTTGACTAACCTAGACTAATCAAATTGTGAATGTTGTGAGGAACCATGTTTTGTGCGCAGGTGACAGGGTGCATGGTGGAGTGGACTCTACGGATCCATATCCTAAATCGTAGCATGTTTCGAAATAAGTCTTTCCTTGTCACATTTCATATTAGTTTATATCAAAATGAGGTGTTATGTAATGTCATGTTTGTAAAGAAATAAATGATGGTAAAGAAATCTCATTCTAATTTAATAGACGAGAAATATATGGTAAAGAAATGGCATTCCAAAGCATCCTTGAATAACATTGTAAATAATAGTTACCACCCATCAAATCCAAGGGAGGAAGGTATGTAATTTTGAGCTTGTGAGTTGATGAAATAATCAATTGCAATCAATGCTTTCACTTAAATGATCAAATGGGGGTGTAATTAAATATATTATGAAGATCCCTTATTGACTTGTTTCAAGAAAAAAGAGCGGGTATAGACTCCAATTGGTAATTTGGTTTTAGATCTTTGATGAATAGTACCCAAAGTGCTCCATGTTAATTAAATGATCTGATCATGATCATGATCATGAAGCCTTGGGAATATAGTACAATAAAATGATAATCTATTAATCTAGAGTTTCAGATTTTATTTGACTTGGAGAGAATAATAAAAATCACACATCTTTGGGATATTTCAAGTAGTATTGGCCTCCCACAAAACTATTACAGATTTATTTAATAGAGCAGTTAGAAAGAAAATAAGGAAAACTAGAATAAGAACTTAGGTAAACATGGTAGGAAAATATAATAGGAATTATTTTTTCTGGACCAAAATATATTTAAAAATGATTTTTTTTATGATTTATTAAGAAAAATGAAGATTATGTACATGTTATTCTTCTTCTAATTTTTCAAATTTGAGAACTGTTAAATCTAGACTTCATGCTCTTCTAATTTATTAGATGTTTTGAGTTTGTAAATTATTAATGTATGATCTGAAAACAAGAGAGTACATGAGTTGCATAAACATCATGTGTATATCTTCTAAATGAAATGTTTACAAACAAGCTATACATTTTTTTCAAATTATTTACCTACTTCAAGGCAAGTCTACAGGGAAGGAGAACCAATCAACAATAGATATGAATTTAAGCAGTTAAAACAAACTTTGTAGAAAGCTTGCCATTTCTATGTTATCCCCGGAGAAAAATAAATCATTATAATAAAAATGGAGGTTTATTAAATATGTGCTTGCTATGGGAACATTGTTGTATACTTTGAGTTTCAAATTATAACTATGTTATAAGCTAGGCAAAACAGGGGAGTGCACATGCTGCATGGCCAAGCATTCACCACTTTGAAATGGATTGTTAAGGAAGACTAAATTAAAAGTAAATCAAATTCATCAATAAATTTTGTGAATTCATCAATAAAGTAAAAGTGCTTGGATTTCATATTTGTGTTTTCTTATAGGAATCAATGGTTGATAAGGAAGAATTAGCAATGGAAATATTTGATAATCATCACATAATACAATACGCAATGGGATATTTTATACCATTTCCCCTATCCCTCTGAAACTGTTTCTAATTTTTATGAGCAACACAACAAATATTTCTGTAATGGCAACTTTTTATTGGTGGTAAGTGTTAGTGTAATTAATATTTAATTACACTTGCATAACTTTACTTAGGTAATATTTTAATTCCTAGGTTAATTATTCTCATCCTTATCTTGTTGAGCTATCTTGTTGCTCGAGATAAGATTAGGGTTATGCATACTTTTTTTATAAAGCAAATCATTCCCATGTAATTATGAATTCCTGAATAATAATATTTTGCACATCTTTTGCAAAGCTCTTGCTTTTTCTGATTTTCTCTTATGTGGAAGGTTTTTCTGGTTTGCATGTCTGATCTTGGTTTCTAACATGGTATCAGAGATTTGATTTTGCAACCCCTTCTCAGATTTTTGAGAAAATCATTGCAGAAGTTCGTTCAGGATTCCTCGAGGGTATCATGCCTTGAGTTCATCTATGCAGCATTTTGGATGAGATCGGGCTTCACCATTGGATTTAGAGTGCTGAAAAAAGTCAATATTGGCTTTTATTTTCTAGATTTTGGCCATTGTTTGCCAGATCCATGAGGGTTTCAAGCTAGGAGATTTTTTGCAAGCTCTGGAGATAGCCAAATTTTTGGAGCATTTTGGGCACAAACGGAGGTCACCATCGTGTTCGCAACGGCCAAAAACCCTAAGATCGCCTTCTCACGATTTTGAGAAGTTGGTCCTGGAGGTAAACTTTTTGCTAGGAGGCTATATGGCCTCCCCTAGCCCACTTCCCGCAGGCACAAAATGAAAATAAAAAATAAAAAATGAGCTTCATTTTTCGCATCAACGCCACAAGAGATAAAGAATCATGTTGCCCGACAAATTCACTCAGTGGCTAACAGCACGACCTCCACCGGGCCACCAATCGCCTACCGCTTAGTATAGGTCTCTCCAACCAACCGCTGGCCTTATGGGGACTGTTAATGTGTGCCCCAAAATTCCATAGCCCCTTTGTGTACTTTGCCTACCCCATTGAGAACTAATGGTTGCCGCACTCTAGACTACCAACCGGTTATGCATGTGACTGTGGGCTGTAATTTTTAGCCTCGGGGCCCTCATGAAGTCTTATTGGGCAATTTGGGAGCAATCTCTCACTAACCTATGGCTATTTTTGTCTACTTTGTCTGCTTTTCTCACAAACGAAAGTTTGAAAGCTGATTTCTTGGACATCTAGTGGTGAAGGTAAGTTTTTACCATATTTTTCTCCAGATTTATTTTTCAGGTCCTTGAACTCAGATGAATTTTTTTTTCTTCGGAGGGCATATCTTTTGACTTGCTTATCCGTTTTTCACCATTCATGCGGTGTTGGAAAGCTGGTTTAGTTATCTACACAGATCTGAGGTCTATTTTTTATTTTGCTTATGCATGTTTAGCATTCTCCTTTTACAATCATTGGGTTATTGTAATAAATGAACTGAGATAAAGTTCCATCAGGGGGGTTTCTTGCATAATAATCTGATTAGAGTGTGCATGCACTTTGATCTTCATCTTGTTTTGATGGAAACTCGCATGGGTTATATCTAGTTTCTTAGTTTCTTTTGGCCACATTTTTTCTCTTGCTTGACACATCAGATTCACATCGGTTCACACTTTAGATTGAGAGTTTATGGTTATTGATCCGCATTGGTTCAGATCCTTCTCAATTTGAGGGCCATGTTTTTATGGTTAATGTTCCAGAGTCTTTATGGTACTTATTCCTATGGAAGATTTTTAGTCTCGGTTTGGCATTGGCATCGAGATTCACGGTTTCTAGATTCTGTCATCATTTCATCTACTGTTGCTTCATAGATTCCAGGGTTGTTCCAGTTTGTGAGTTTTCCAGTGTTTTGTGGCATTGGGTCTATTGTCGCATTATTGTGATTCTGCTTTGGTTTCTTGTAGACAGAAGTATATTTCCTTGCTTGTCATATTTTGGTGCCAGTGTTACTCCACAGTGTTCTTTTAGTGCTTCTTTGTAGCAATCATCTCATTGCAGGGGGTTTTATCCCATTGGGTTTTCCTTCTTTACCTCATTATTGCATTTGTACATGGGTACCTGATTAGGCCTTGTTGTCAGGACCCATTCATGCTTTCTTGCATTCATCTTAGTTTTATGAATTCTTGAATAATAATATTTTTCACATCTTTTGCAAAGCTCTTGCTTTTTCTGATTTTCTCTTCTATGGAAGGCTTTTCTGGTTTACATGTCTGATCTTGGTTTCTAATAGTAAGAGACTTAAAAATCCATGGAATTATAGATTAGGAATAAGATATGTCCATAAGTATTTTATAAATGGACTTCAAATCGAAAGCTAAATTGAGAGGGCATACACACTTATTGGGATTCTCACAATGTATTTGTCATACCTCCATGTTAAGGCACCTAAAAGAAAGGTCGTGTTAACTAGGAACCCACCTTTAACTATAACATTATATGATAGCTTTTGGTTTAGAGATGAAAATGATAATATGTCTGGTTCCACTAACACCTTGATTCCGAAGGGTGTAGTTACAATAGCTTTGTATGTACTTTCCGTAGCTCCTACATAAGAAACATTTCTCAGAAATTTAGCTTTAAACAATTTTCCTGGGGTAGTAACAACCATTATTGAAGGGTAGTTTAATTTTTGTGCTCCATTTTTAGATTTGTTTGCAAGGTTACAACTACTGAAGTCTCTTGTCAACAAACGCAAAGTGGTATCATTGTAACCTTCCCTACAAAGCATATTGACGTACTCAATCTACACCTATGTCATAAAAAATCCCTGAATTGACTGCCTTCATTGGATTAATTTGGCCAGCATACCCAAGTTTTGCATCCGCATTCCCAGGCAACATTTCATCCATTACAAATGTTGCATCACATATTAAACTATTACGGATTTGGTTTTGCACAAAACTAGTTTCTCAATTTTCTATGTAACTAAATTGTTACAAAAATTCTTTATTTAGAAGAGATATTGAAACAATTGAATACCTATAGTCATGAGAGTTGACTTTACAATGGTAGGAGACCAATTATGATGATAAGACTTAACAAACCCTATAGCTCTTGCAACGTGAGGGCGTGAGATGGATGTTCCGGATATCATATTGAAGTTGGAAAAACTTGTGTCTTCTGGATAGCCTATAATCGATACATTTTTGGCCCAAGACGCCAAGATGTCCACACCTAGTGCAGTGATGTCCGACTGATAACACATATCGTTATATCATATTATTTTCCATGGAACAAACAAATGTGGCTTCTAACCATTTTTTGGGTACAAATAATTAACTTATTTGAAAAAACGTTTGCTATACAATTTAAAATAATGTTATGAAAAGAAATAATAAATACAAACCTTGAGAATGTCCAGTGTGACTCGATTGAAACTTTGTGATGAGAATGAAGCCACTATTGGTACAGGTGCTTTGTGAGTATTTTTTTTTAATGTTTGCAACTGGAGAGGTAATCGATTGCAAATATAAGTAATAATGAGCAGTCTCTCATGGCCCCTAACCTATTTATTTTCATTCTAAAATTATAATTTTAACACAATTTACCTAGTTAAGTTTATGTAAGACAAGATGGTTTTTGTTTGTTTAGTAGTTATGATTGTCATAGGGTTTAACCATGCGAAGGTTGTGTCATTACGTCCATCATAAATTATAACAGCACCCGCACCGCCAGGTAAAAAAATTGAATAATTTGGAGAAGAGCTATTGTAATAGCAAACAACTGTCTTTCCTTTCACTTTTGTTTGATCCAAAAAATCCAATACGCAACCACTAAAAATTTCATAGAAATAATAAATCTTGAGAATTCTGAAAAAAAAGCATAAACAAAATAAATAGTATTATATATGTACATGTTTCTGTTGAATATTCTTTTAATTTTATATTGAATTGCACAGTCGATCATGTTTCTTTTATTACCTAGAGTTATATGGAGTGAAGCTTCTAGAAACATTA
>VDFB02139463.1:0-17507 GCA_007258455.2 Sequoia sempervirens | reverse complement strand
TTGAAAAGGTAAGTTTTTTTATTTTTATTTGATTTGATTCAATTTTGATTTAGATTTGAATAATTTCATATGTTGTTTTGTGGATTTTTTTTTAAAATAGGGTTTTGATTGAATTTTTATGAAAAAATTGAGCTTAGAAATGGATTTTCATAAAAAAAGAATGTTTTTATGATTTTTTTCAAAATAGGGTTTTTGATTGAATTTTTATGAAAAAATTGAATTTAGAACGGATTTTGGATTAAAATAAATAAATATTTTTGTGGATTTTTTTCAAAATAGGGTTTTGATTGAATTTTATGAAACAAATTGAGTTTAGAATGATTTTGATAAAAAAAATGATTTTTTATGGACTTTTGGATTTAAAAAAATAGCATTTGTATTAAAAATTATAAAATTTTATAGATTTTTGTTAAAAAAGTTGGGGTTTTTTTGGATTTTTTTTAAAAACTAGGGTATTTTTATAATATTTTCATTTATATTGTCTAATTCTAATTAGATTAATTATTTTTTAACTTTAATCAGGCATTATGGCTGTTGAGAATGAGAATGCACAAATTCCACCGATTGAGAATGAAAATCCATTAGCTGAGAATCAAAATACAGAAATGCCAAATGCTCCACCACCTTCACAACCATCAATTGAAGACTTAATTCATGAAAAATTGGAGCAATTGAGGGGAATTTGTGATGTTTATAAGAAAATCCCTCGATTATCCTGTATGTCAACCACATTGACAAGAATAATTACAAATGTAGGAACCCTCTCCTCCCAACATAATGCCTTTCATTCGTGGTGAGAAACCATGAGGGAATATTATGCATGTGGATTGTCGTATGATGATGTGAAAGATCTCCAAATAACAAAATCCCAAATAGCCTCTTTATTTATTAACCCTAGCATTGGTTTTCCAGTTAATGCTAACAAACCAAAACTTTCTATTAAATGGTGCATGCATAGGGGCATAGTAGATAACTTTTGGGATCATTGGTGTACGGTTTTTTGGTAAACCACCCAACAATAATCTTGATGTACCATTTTAATTTATTAAAAAATTATATGTTGAGTTTTTGTTAGGGCATCATGTCAATTACTTTGACATTAAACCCTTCTAGGGCATTGGTAGAGGTATGCCCCAAGATAGGCTAGGGGCAGCTAGAGTAGTCAAGTGCCCACATGTTCCCCACCCTCCCCTTCCTCCGCCACCTCTAGTACAACATCCAAATATTACAGAGGATGTAGCCACACAAACTATACTGGCCATTCACTTTTTGAGTGGTATTTTAGTTTCCTATGCTTCTTCAGTAGCTTAGCCATAGTTTGGTGATCTTGACAATGGATCCAGTGTTGTTGCATCATCCTCCTCGAGTCCACATATTTATGTGCCACATATTTGCAATACATGCCAACCAATATGCTTGGGTCCCATTGTACATCCCCTTGAGCAGCCATTAGACACTTTTGATTATGGCATCCAAGATGTGGAGATTATATCAGATCACACGCAGGGGAGTGGAGCACACCCTATAGAGTCCTCTCCTACTAGAGAGGTGGACATTGGAGTAGTTACATAGGTAACATTTAAGGTGTAAATTCATAACTTGCATTTTTTAAAAAATGAATATTAATAAGAGATAATATCAAGTACTAATATTTATTTACATGGTCTATTTAACAATTAATGTCTGAGGAGGAGCTCACACGGGTGACTGATAGCACCCTTAGGGCCATTTCATTTGGCCTCGAGACACACACAGTATGTATTTTCACACTCACTCATTTACATTTTTTTACTATATACTTGCTTGTCATTTGAATTGTCATTAATGAAATTATATATTAACTTATATGCTTATCTTATTCTTTCCTTGTAGGAAACACCTAGTGTGAGAAAGGTGCAACACTCTCTAGACTCTGGAGGCACAATGTTAGATAAGGGAAAGGTAATTGAACTCAAATTTGATTGAATTAAGATTTATAAGATCTTTTATTGATTATGCATACATTGACATAGATTTGTAGTTTCATATGTACTTGTCATATTTATGTACATGCAGTTGTGAGCTATACATCATTATTGATAAGTGCCACAACACCTGAAGGAGTAGGTATTCAAACACCTGAAGGAGGTGTTGAAACACCTAAAGGAGATACATAAAAAGATCAGCCTAAAGAGGTATGTGTTTATTTTATTTTGTGCTTGGTAAATATGTTCTTATTGCCAACAATTCTATGCTAACTTGGATCAATTTTATGTTTTTGTTCACATATATAGATTGATGTTACAAAAGTTGGTTTGGTTAGTTCTTTGAGAGGGGTATATTCTAGGACTCCTAACCCTTCAAAGAGACGTATATTTTAGGTAATCAAGATTCCAATTTTAGAGTACAATTATAATTCAATGTGTATTTTTATGTTAATTATTTAATTTTAAATTATATAGTATAACTAATCTCAAATGTGGTTTGACTTTTTCTTGTGTAGCTACCTTCAAAGCCAACGAGTGCTTCAAAGAGGCTCCATTTTGATGATCTGCCAATAGTTTAGGATGAGATAGACATTTTGGCATGTAAATTTTGAATAGATGCCAAGATGGCATATGCCATATATTGTAAAAATTTGTTTGAGTTGGCATTGATGCCATTTTTGTATATGGACATACACTTGATCATTGGATAATTTGATATATATAGAAGTTGATAATTGAAATTTAATTTCCTTCTCAAGTACATGATTAAACTCTTTGAAATTTTAATCAAGTGAGCAATGGTTAAATATCAATGTACAATAGCATAAAAATAATGGTTAAACATTATGTATTTTATATTCATATTGCTGATTATAGACACTAAAAAATGTACTAAGTTCGTAAGCGTCATTTTTCTTGGTCGTTGTCCTTCGATAATTGAATAAATTTAATTATTCAATTAGGTTTGACTGCATTCGTCTATTAATTAAATAATTTTCAATTATTTAATTAATTCACCTTCTCATCTTTATTCTATCCTGATCAATTAAAATTATTTAATTGTGTCACTAATATATCCCTTTCTTCAATAATTAAATAAATCATATTTTTTTATTTAACCTTTTTTTCTTCTATAATTAAATAATTTTCAAAATTATTTAATTTTGTTTCATTCCTCTCTTTTGGATAAATAATTCAAATTAATTATCCATGTCTAATTTCCACCTCCCCATTTAATTAAATTGATTAATTTAATTAAATGCTCCTTTTGTCATTTTATCTAAATACATAATTTGGATAAATTATTTATTTATCACTTGTCATTTTCCTCCATTTTTGAATAAATAATTTAAAATAAATTATTTATGCACTTCCATTTGGTCAAAGATACCTTGTCATTATTTCATGTCATAGTCTTCATGTCTGTCATAACCTGCATGTCCCTGCATGTCTGTCATAGCTTGCATGTCTCTGCATGCATGTTTTCCATGATTCCCCCAAGAATAGCATATTCTTGGTGCATCAATTTTGGACCATTGATCTTGGAATCTTTCTAGAGGATTAATCTCAGTCATCCATTCGAAAGGTTGTCTATAAAAACAACCTTCCTTCTCCATTTTCATCTCAACAACTAATTATCTCCAACTTTTTTGCTACCATTTATAGGTTTTGCACAAGTATTTCAACAAATCTAAGAGCAAAGCTGCATAACAAGAAGAAGGAGAGCAAGAGAAAGAATCAACCATAATGGGGAGTGATTTCTTTTATGTTTTGCATTTTTTATTCTCTCCATTATTTGTTTTCTCTTGTTGGATGTGGTTTAATAGCTTAGTAGTGTTGGCTGTCACTTTATCTATGCTATTTTATTTCTAACCCCATCTCACATTTGGTGAACCTGACGTGAAGTAGAGAAATTTGTGTGTTCTTGTTTATTTTTGTTGTTTTGTAGATTACAGCCAAGAATTCATACGAAATCCCATCATCTTTCTTTTGAGCACAAAAAAATGGATGTATAAAATATTTTAAAACATTTTCTGAGTTTGTAGGTCTCGTTCTTAGCTTTCTGGAACATTAAACAATTTGAAATTTTGTTAAGATTTGAGAAAGTTATGGCGATTTTAGTGATCGTAGATTTTTAAGATTTAGTTGTTAAAATCTGAATTTTCTTTTGTTTATAATACTTTTGTTGTGTAGGATTTTACAAAAACATTTTCTGGGTTTTGAAGGTCTATGTCTTATATTTCCATAGATATCTACGATTTAAAATTTTGTTTAGTTTTGTGAAAGTTATCACTATTTTAATTTTCTGTTTTCATTCAAGTTTTTCTTTTGTTTACTAAACTTTTGTTTGTAGCATGTGGCTTTGGAGTGGGGCTCCCAAAAACTACTTCTTTTGGAGCAACAAAAAAAAAAGAGCTCTTAGTTTTTATTTTTCTGTTTTTTCTTTTTCTTATTTTAGTTTAGTCTTTTTATTTTCTAGTTTAGTTATTTACTAACTTTTAGTTTAGTTTTTAATCTCTTGTTCTAATTTAGTTTTTTGCAGCTTTCTCGTTGGTCCAAGACATTTATGAAACTACTAATTTGTGGTTTTGCAGCTCCGTTAGTTGAAGACTCATTTCTCAAACAATGTTTTTGCGATTTCTATTTTAGAAACCACTTCCATTGGTGCATTAAAATGAACATGTGCTTGATTATGTCTGAATGTGCTTGAAGGTGGTAGGTGATTATGCTCTCACCTTGTGAAAACTAGGTGATTAGAAAACCATACCCACTTTATTTTTTGTAACCTTTAAGACTTATTAATCAAAGTATCCTCTCCCCTTGCACTTTCGGGAGATCTTAGGTGTAAGAGAAACAATTAGTAACTCTAGAACTTGGGCCTGTTCTAGTGGGAAAAAGTACTCACCCTAGGATGACTCAGACTGGTAGCACCCTAAACCCGAGGTACTTCCAACCGGTATATAAAAGTGGATTCTTGGGGAAAGCCCAAGAATCAAGCGTATGGTTCCAACAAGATGGATCCGAAAGAGGACTCTCATTGCATGGATCATGCCCTACGAACGGAATGCCCTTACTAAACACCTATTGTTTTAGAAGCCAACCATTTTTCAGCCATTGCTTGGTATAGTGCAGGGTACAATATCATGCCCAAAGATACTCACTATTGATCCTCTTGAGTAGAGATAGAAATTATTGGGAGGTGACTACCCAAGAATCCAAAGTTGGTGTGCTCGAATGACGTTAATGAGCCATAGAGGGGAGCCAGTGCCACCAAACTTCTAAGCTATCTGCTCTTGAGAAGGAAAGGTGTTTAGCACCAACCCAGGGTATATTAGTGGGCTATATCAAGTATACAAACCCTTGGCCTATTGGCCTATTAGAATTGTGCTCGTCTCAAGTGCATTTTCATACACCAAAACATTGTGCTTGTCAAGTGTTTTCTAGATTTTCAAACAGTATTCACCACATTCACAAATCTGAACACAAACAGTCAACCTCAAATAAACATCACACCTAGTAACTTGCAACACCTCAAAAAATTCCCAAAACCATCAACCAAACATGTCTAACTACTATCCTCCATATTCATCCTTGACCTATGAACGAAACCAAAGGCTTGAATATCTTGACCATTTTTTGAAAGAGCTTGAAAAACAACTTGAATCCCAACACTTGAATGAAGTGATGCAATCATCTCATAAGCCTTTATCCTCACCCAAAACTACATCATCGAAGTTCAATATCCATTATTTTCTACAAAGGATAAATGAGAAAACAAAATCTATTTCCTCAAACAAAAATAATATTGAGCAATCCTACCATGTCATGCATCTATCTTCATCCCCTATAAGTGAAAATAAACCTCATGAGTCTTTCACCCAAGTTAACGATTTCATCCAACCATCCTCTCTCATCATACCATCTCCATCCAATGAGTCATTTCAATCTATTATTCCAAAGCATGCTAGCATAGACTCCCCTACACACCAAGATTAAAGTATTCTTTCCATTCCATCCAATGATACCAAAAATCTCCAATGCTCTCTAATCTTTGACCAAGATCCCATCTCTCAAGAACCTCAAGATGATACCCTTATCTCTTTTTGTTTCATTCAAGATGATTCCCTTCCATCTCAAGAGAAAATTATCCTTCCAAGTCCTCCTTCCACCTCATCTAATTAATTCATACCATCTCATGATTCCATCATATCCAATGATCAAGATATGCTTTGCACAAAATGTCAAGATTCCCTTCCTCATCAAGATCAAGATAAACCTCCATTCAAGGACACCCTTTCATTCCATGATGATGTCCATCCTTCTCATGATCAAGATATTCTTTTCATACCACTTCATGATGATTCCATACCTAATAAAGAGCAAGCTAATCCATCTCCTACACCTCGTGATCCTTTTCCAAGTCAAGATCAAAGTACCCCATCATCCCCATGTCAAGATCCTATCACACATCCTAATTCCCCTCATGACCACAATCCTCCACAAGAGTCTATCACCCCTATTCAACCTATCCATGAACCTCTTACCTATAAAATTGGTTCTCTCACTTTTATCCAAGGTGGTTTACTCAAAGATCTTGTTATTCCTTCCATATCACAACCACCTCATGATGGACTTGCA
This sequence comes from Sequoia sempervirens, assembly GCA_007258455.2. NCBI lineage: Eukaryota > Viridiplantae > Streptophyta > Pinopsida > Cupressales > Cupressaceae > Sequoia > Sequoia sempervirens. Next base: position 10,902 of record VDFB02139463.1, on the reverse strand, counting down.
TCTTGTTTCATAAAAAATATATATCCCATTGGCAAATGAATGTGTCAAAGTATGAACTACAAAGGAAAAGGATTAGGCCTTAATGAACAAGGTATCCTAGAACCCCTTTATATCCAAGAAAACACATACTATCATGGCCTTGGTTATACACCTCACGCTCAAGACATTGGTATCCATCGTAAGCCTAGATTCTATCAAAATAAACCTAAGTATGATAGTCCATCAAACCTTCCATCTATCCTAGGTTATTATCCTAGTTCATCAAACCTTTTGTCTATCCTTGGTTCTTATCATCCAAACCCTATTTCATCAACCCTTCCATCCATATTGGGGCCCTACATCCTTTCATCTCCTATTCATCAAGAACAACAAAGGAACACATCCTTGATGCCCTCTCAAAATTATACCTACATTAAATGCATCCATAAGACCTCCATATCATTCATCTCCATCCACCCATCCCATTGCTCTTGGAATCAATTTGGGTGCCAAATGTCAAAATCTTCCATATCAAAATCGACATGTATCAAAGGATAAACATGTCTCCTTGAAGAGACATGCACAAATAAAAGAAAATTTGATCCCAAGTCAAAATAAAAATCCAAAAGGCCACAAAGGCCCATCAAGTCAAAAGAAAAATCCAAAAGGCCACAAAGGTCCATCAAGTCAAAAGTAAAAAATTAAAAGGCCACATAGGCCCATAAATTAAGAAGAAAAATTTCAAAGGCCACAAAGGCCCATAAATAAAGAAGAAGAATCTCAAAGGGAACAAAGTCCCATGAATCAAAAATCAAAGTCAAAAGCTATGTGGTTTCCTAAAAGTCTCATAGAAGCAATAAAATCTAAGTTGGCATCCAAATTTGCTAATCCAAAAGCTTCCTCCTATCATCCATCTAAAAAGCTACCACCTTCCAAATTCATTTTTCCTCCATCACTCCACCACCCTTCAAGGTGTGTGCCAATGTTGATCTTTCCATTCTTTCCATCTATCCATCAACAAGCCTTCCAACCTCCTATCCATTATCCAACATCCATCCCCAATTATCCTCCTTTAATCCAAACCTTTGCATAAGTCCTTAGCTTCTTCCATCATACCATTAATATACCTATGTTTATGAGTCTAATCCTTCTTTCCATGGTTTATTAGAGCACATATTCAAGGGATATTAGTTGTGAAACTTGATGCTTGATTCCTCCCTTCATCTCCCTATCATGCATATATTACCTTCCATATCCATATCCTATCTTCCATATTCCTCTTGTACTCTACACTTGGGGGCAAGTTTCAACCATCCTTTCATTCATATCCATTATCCTCTTTACGTTCATCCTTTACCTTTCCACCTTTGATCTTGACAAGGTTAAGGATCCTCTTAAACGTCGTACATCTTATCCTTCACCGTATCCATAGTCCACCATTCTATCTTAATGCATCATTTCTTCCCTTCCTTGGTGTCGATGAGGAATAGGAGAAAAGTAATTAGGAATTGTGTCCATATCTTATCAATCTTGATCATCCTATTCATTATCCGTATCTTTGCATTCTTCCACTCCATATCTCCCAGCTTATCAAAATCCATGTCCCATTTCCTTCCATTGTTCTTGATGAGATTAGGGGAAAAATTACAAACACATGCTTTGGATTTCCTTTCATATCCTTATGTGCTACCATTCCATCATAGTTTACATACTTATCATTTATCCATGATTAAATTACCTCCAATGTTGGTCATCATGTCCCTTTGCAACCTTGAATCTTATCATGTGAGTCATATTTGAGACTAGCTGTAAAACATTATCCAATCCTCATATTATTTTTGTCAATCAATCATAAACAATCATCAATCTTATCATACTTAGAGGAATTAGTGAACCTAAGTACTTATCATCATCATGCCTTATGGAATCGATCATTCCCGACATCCAATCAATGAACCAATATCATCTTTTGACAAAGGATATGTTGCTTGTGTGACATGTTTTGCAGTGAATCTTTCATTTTTATCTATCATTTATCCATGGTTGCATTACCTCTAATGTGGAAGATCTTATTCCTTCAATCAGTCATATCACATTTTATTTCACACCATCTTTAAAACTTCAAAAAATCCAAAAAAATTATAAAATGTCCTAAAATAATCCAAAAAAAATCATAAAATGTCCTAAAATAATCCAAAAAAATCATAAAATGTCCTGAAATAATCCAAAAAAAATCATAAAATGTCCTGAAATAATCCAAAAAAATCATCAAATGTCCTGAAATAATCCCAAAAAAATCATAAAATGTCTTAAAAAAATCCAAAATATTCATAAAATGTCCTGAAGAAATCCAAAAAAATAAAAAATCCAAAAAATACCAAAAAAATCAAAAAATCCAAAAAATGGTGACACTTTTAGATCACCACACAACTTTGAACTTCAACAAAATCAAAACATGCAAGTGTTAACAATCAAACAAACATTATAACATATATATCAATCCACCTTTCAAATCCAACCAAACACATAAACTGTAACGAGAATCATTTTTACATCGAAGCAGGACTCTTGTTTGTTTGTTGATATTTTCTTATTTTATGCTTTTATCTTTGGTGACATGTCTTTTAGCTTCTTCAAGATGTCTTTGACTAGAGAGGCAAGGATGGGGCATGTTCATTTGTTTTCTATTTGTAGATTGTTTCTTATTCATAGGATGACTCGTCTTAGGACATGGTTGTGTAAAACCATCAAGGACCTATGAGTCTAATGCGGATGAGAGCATTCCTTGTCTGATAGTGTCTTCCATGCAATAAGTATTCAGGTCATCTAAGGTTCTTATACCTAGATGCTTATATTTCATTACTAAATAAAAACAAAAACATTATTTAGGTCCTCTAGATGTTCATGTTATCTAGACGCTTATACTAGTTTGTGACATAATAAGCCCAATGATGATAAAAGCACTTAAATGGTACAAGAGGCTTCATCACCTTCATTCTCTTCCATCTTACATTTCATTTTCTTCATCTTTCTTGTCACAGGGAAATCAATCAATTGCTTAACTCACTGATATATGTCTCTTGAATCAAATCTCAAATCAATCAACCTGCTTCTTAAAATTTCATGTCCCCTTAATCAATCAGTCAATCCATCATTGCAACACCTTGTCTTGCATAAGCATAATTATCAATCAACTTAATTAGCTCAATCGCTTCATCAACTCATCAACTTGTCTATACTGATCATTTCCATCAATTGTTCAGTTACGCCCATCAACTGTGCATTTTCATCAAAATGTACATCACTGCTTTATCACTTGCACAATATCAGGTATCTAATCACTTTCTAGACATCTATCAAGAGACTAATCTTCTTACAATCTATTTTATCAATCTCTCGAGGGTCATATCATTCTTATCATAATCCTTACCAATATATCTTTGGGGCATGTATCAGTTGATCAATCTTTTTCTTTGAAACAATGGGACAAGCTGCATTGTCTCAAAGAGGGGAAAAATGTAGACACTAAAAAATGTCCTAAGTTCGTGAGCATCATTTTTCTTGGTCCTTGTCCTTCGATAATTGAATAACTTTAATTATTCAATTAGGTTTGATTGCATTCCTCTATTAATTAAATAATTTTTAATTATTTAATTAATTCACCTTCTCATCTTTATTCTATCCTGATCAATTAAAATTATTTAATTGTGTCACTATTATATCCCTTTCGTTAATAATTAAATAAATCATATTTTTTTATTTGACCTTTTATTCTTCTATAATTAAATAATTTTCAAAATTATTTAATTGTGTTTCATTCCTCTCTTTTGGATAAATAATTCAAATTAATTATCCATGTCTAATTTCCACCTCCCCATTTAATTAAATTGATTAATTTAATTAAATGCTCATTTTGCCATTTTATCTAAATAAATAATTTGGATAAATTATTTATTTACAACTTGTCATTTTCCTCCATTTTGAATAAATAATTTAAAATAAATTATTTATGCACCTCCATTTGGTCAAAGATACCCTATCATTATTTCATGTCATAGTCTGCATGTTTGTCATAACTTGCATGTCCCTGCATGTTTGTCATAGCCTGCATTTCCATGCATGCATGTTTTCCATGATTCCCCCAATAATAACATATTCTTGGTGCATCAATTTTGGACCATTGATCTTGGGATCCTTTTAGAGGATTAATCTCAGCCATCCATTCGAAAGGTTGTCTATAAAAACAACCTTCCTTCTCCATTTTCATTTTAACAACTAATTATCTCCAATGTTCTTGCTACCATTTGCAGGTTTTGCACAAGTGTTTCAACAAATCTAAGAGAAAAGTTTCATAACAAGAATAAGGAGAGCAAGAGAAAGAATCAACCATAATGGGGAGTGATTTCTTTTATATTTTTCATTTTTTATTCTCTCCATTATTTGTTTTCTCTTGTTGGATGTGGTTTAATAGCCTAGTAGTGTTGGCTATCACTTTATCTATGCTATTTTATTTCTAACCCCATCTCACACTAATTACATTGCATTGTGCATCTTTCAAACTCAAAGCAATACTTCACATTGCATAAGTAATAACTAAATGTTGATAGATGAAAACATTTCAATAACAATATAGTTTTTACAAAGTCAACCTAAGCAGTTATGCAATTACTTCACATTCAATAACTAATATCTAGGAGCAACTATCAATTGCATTAGCTTGTCATGGAATTCTATGAGACCACATTTCTTTGAGTAAACTTGGCACAAAAATCACAAAAAATTAAAATAAAGCACTCAAACAAACTTTAAAGGGGTCTCAGGCCTGTTGCCCCCTCATTCCACACGCTATGCGGCCATTTACTTGTAGTGTAGGGTCCGAACAATGGAGAAAACATGTAAAAATAAACATGAATGTCATTTAAAACATGCATGATAAATATTCATCTTTGAAACTTGAATTGTGGTAGCTTGATATACAGAGTCGATTGATGCCAGGTTTCAATTTGTATGATATTGAAAAAAAAAACCAAATGAGTAGAGTTATCAGAATTATTCAAAAATCATAAGAATTCTTTTAGTACACTAGCCATTTTGATGTCTTCTTGTAGTCTCAAACATTATTTTGTATCATTTTTACATTGGTTTTAGTTCAATGATGCTGAGAAAATTTAGAAAAAAAAAGTTGTGTCATGGTCCGCATTCAATCCAACAAGAAAAAATGAAAGCTTAGCCTCTTGGAATGAAAATTATTGTTTGCAAAACAAATGAATAAGAATGAGGTAGTTAAGGTGTTTGAAGTTATTTAGAGGTCACTTTTAGGGTGCAAGGCTTAAAAGTTCATTTTAAATGCAGTCAAACAAACTTTAAAGGGATCTCAGGCCTGCTGCCCCCTCATTCCACATGCTATGCAACAATTTAATTATGGTGTAGGGACCAAACAATGGAGAAAGCATGTAAAAATAATACACACACACACACACACAGACACACACACACACACACACACACACACACGTGTGTGTGTGTGTGTGTGTGTGTGTGTGTGTGTGTGTGTGTGTGTGCATCCTAGAAGCATGAATTGCAATTAGAATATCACATAACATCATATAAACAAAAAAACCACCATAAACTTGAATGTCATTTAAAAAATGCATGATAATATTCATCGTTGAAACTTGAATTGTGGTAGCTTGGTATACAAAGTCTATTGATGCCAGGGTTCAATTTGTATGATATTGAAAAACTAAGACAACTGAGTAGAGTTATTAGCATTCTTCAAAAATCATAAGAATTCTTTTAGTACACTCAAGAGTTATCAAATGTCTTCTTGCAGTCTCAAAAGTTATTTTGTATCATTGTTACATTTGTCTTTAGAGTGGTAGCTTAATATAGGTCCACAATACAAAACCTGGTTTACATGTACAGTGTAACAATGGCATAGGAAGATTTTTCTTTGAAAGAAAAAATGAAAGCTCGGCCTCTTGGAATGAAAATGCTTGTTTGCAAAACAAATGAATAAGAATGAGGTAGCTAAGGTGTTTGAAGTGATTTAGAGGTCCGTTTTAGAGAAGAGAGATGTTGAAGAGTACATCAAGTCAGTGAGAAACAAAGTGTAATGTGTTTTAGTTTATGGCACTCCTTTGTTTCTCTGTAGATGTGTGATAAATTCTTAGTTCAATGATGTTGAATTTTTTTTGAAAAAATAAATTTGTGTCACGGTCTGCATTCAATCTAACAAGCAAAAATGAAAGCTCAACCTCTTGGAATGAAAATTCTTGTTTGCAAAAAAAATGAATAAGAATGAGGTAGTTAAGGTGTTTGAAGTTATTTAGAGGTCATTTTTAGGGTGGAAGGCTTAAAACTCCATTTTGAATGCACAAAAGAGAATGAAATTACTTCAAACCAAGTTTGTGAAGAAGTTAACTATGTTGCCCACTAGTTTCCCTTAAGAGTCCCAAGTGCTAAAAGGGGGCAATCTTTAAAGGGATATTTCTCAGAGACCGTAATACTTATAGACTCTCTATCTAAGGCTATGGGATCATGTTGGGACCATCTACAAAAACATCTCTCAGTTTTTTCTATCTCAAAGACATTTTCTTGTGGTGATGACTTTTCAGTGGAGGGAAAAGTTGCCAGATGCAAGTAGTGTAAAGTTGCAAAGTGGTGCAACTTTCATTCCGCAACTCGTAAAACCAAATGGACTATTCCAATACATTTCGATGGGTAATTTTACAATAGGGATGGTCCTTTCTTACACCCAAATATGACAAATCACTCTGAGCTATATTGGACCGGCGATTTCCCTTAAGAGTTGAAAGTGCTAAAAGGAAGCAATCTTTGAAGGTCTATTTCTCAATGACCATGATGCTTACAGACTCTCTATCCAAGACTATGGAATCATGTTGGGACCATCTACAAAAATTTCTCTCAGTTTTTGCTATCTCGAAGGAGTTTTCTTGTGGTGATGACTTTTCAGTGGAGGGAAAAGTTGCCAAATGCAAGCAGTGTAAAGTTGCAAAGTGGTGAAACTTTCATTCCACAACTTGTATGACCAAATAGACTATTCCAACACATCCATATGGGCACATTTACACTATGGATGGTCCTCTCTTTCACCCAAATACACTAAATCACTCCAAGCTACACTGGACCGACAATTTACCTTAAGAGTCCAAAGTGCTAAAAGGCAGCAATCTTTGAAGGTCTATTTCTCGAAGACCGTGCTACTTACAGACTCTCCACTTGAGACTATGGGATTGTGTTGGGACCATCTATAAAAAACTCTCTTGGTTTTTGCTATCCCGAAGTAATTTTCCTATGGTGATGAATTTTCAGTGGAGGGAAAAGTTGTCAGATGCAAGCAATGTAAAGTTGCAAAGTGGTGCAACTTTCATTCCACAACTCGTACAACCAAAAATACTATTCCAATATGTCTAGCTGGGTACATTTATGGTAGGGATGGTCCTATTTTGCAATGAAATACACTAAATCACTCTGAGCTACATTGGACCAAGTGAAATTAGGTGAAAAATTAATGCAAACACAAGTACACAATCACAAACTCTTTGCAACCTACATATTTGAGGCATCTAACAAGATTATTTTGACCTCTTTGGATAGTCCAAAACTCCCTTAAAACTTGCAAGAAACTAAATACACATTTCCCTCTTTAACCTCCACTTTGAAAATATATTTGACTATCTCATATCTCTTTTTATCAATAAGCTTCTTTCCAAATTCATGTTAAAAACTCTCATGAAAACATTGAAAAAGATTTGAAAAGCCACCACATTATGAGCACTTTTTATTTAAACAATCATTTCTATAGAAAAAGAAACCATCATCTCTAGAACATAAAAATAGATCTAGCAAATCCCTTGATGATTTCGGAAGATGCATTGCACCACACTCCTGCAACATTTCATTAATATGCAAAGTAGAACAAATATAGCATAATAGCTCATGGTACATTGAAAACTCCACATGGTATTTGCAACAACAAGTATTACGAATCTTAAGAGGCACACGATAAAATGGCTTCAAACCCTCAAAAGTCCTTTGCGAGATTTCCATATTTTTATGTGTTTCAATAATTTTTTAAACAACATTGTTTGGATTGATTCCAAGAAATGTTTAGGATGTGGTGTACAGTCTTGATTGCCAATTCTTAACTTTAAAACATCCTTTGCATTGGGTGATACTCTAGAGTTATCATGCCAAAAATTTTGAATTACCTACTTTACATTATCGGTTAGCTTCTTATCAACACGTCGAAGCCTCCCGACAAAATCCCATGTATCATTTTGAAGAAGATCCTCTATTCTTTCTCTTCTTGTAAGTGCTCTATCCAAAGTTTTACGATTTATGTCAAAATCAATACAAGTTTGTCTCATAAAGTGAGCATTTTTCAATTGATGGCTTACAACAACAGTTGTAATGACTCTCCAAGCAGCTCTCTTATCCTTTTCCTTGTTACTTTTTCCAATAGACTTAAGAGAATTAAAAATATTTTTGACAATAATAGAATTTTTTCCAATCTTTTTCTTCACACAAATCTTCAATTTGGCTAGCAAAGGTCTCATCTTTTGCATCTTTAGCAATTGTACAAAAAGTTGGCATTGCTCAGTCAATGTCTTATCACTAAAATATTGGTTGAAAAGTCTTCTAGCCCACAACCGAACAGTTTGTGTTGACCTCTTGCCTTCAATTTTTTTTTTATTTTCTCAACAAATTCAAGTAACCATTTAGGGGTTCTTGAAGGTCTTGAAATTGGAATATTTCTTTCTTCCATACAAGGTTCTTCATTTCTCATGTAATTTGGTGAAACATAATTTACACTTGCTTCAATATTATGTTCAAAATCTCCATTTCCAACATTTTCAATATAAATTTGAATAATTTCATTCCCAATTTTAATATCATGTTCAACATCTTCAAATCCAACATTTTCACCTTGAACATTTTCATTATCAATTTCAATATTTTCATTCCCAATTTTAATATCATGTTCAACATCTTCAAATCCAACATTTTCACCTTGAACATTTTCATCATCAATTTCAATAATTTCATTCCTAATTTGAATATCATGTTCAACATATTCAATTCCAACTTTTTCACCTTGAATATTTTCACCATGAACATCTTCAATTTCCTCCTCACTTGAAAGACCATAGGGGTTAGGTTCACCAATATTTAACATACCTTGTCTTCTCTTCCTATGACTTTCTCTATCTCTTTGTCTATATGCTTCAATTTCTTCTTTTGTAAGCTTTCTCTTATGTTTTTTCTTCCAATGACTGCTACTCCCCATTATACCTCATAAAAGATGCTAAAAGTTCATTGCTTATGAAAAATTTCAATAGAATATGCTCCAAAAAGTTGATCTTGTCTCTTCCTGTCTAAAACTGCATGTGTGTCATCTGCAAACAAAATGTAGGGTATGTTGGAATGCACAAAATGGCCAACATGGAGCTTTTCTATGGCCCACAAATCTGATATATGTTACAATCTGATATCTAATTCTTTTTAAAAAAAATTACGATGTTTTGTAATGATATGATTTTAGTTCTACAAATAAGATATCTGATTTGTGTACATATAGACCTAAGGGTTAATGGTAGATGGTAGATGGTTTAAGGGTTAAAGGTTTAGGGTTTAGGGTATAGGGTAGAGGGTTTAAGGGTTAAGGGTTTATGGTAGAGGGTTAGAAGGTTTTAGGGTTTCATGGTTAAGGGTATAGGGGAGAGAGATAGATGGAGTGATTGTGTGAGAGAGTGACCTGAGAGAGTGGGATAAGGTTAGAGAGGGTGTGAGAGTGGGATAGAGTGGGAGAGAGGGAGGGAGAGGGTGGGAGATCATGGGAGAGGATGGTAGAGAGTGGGAGAGAGGGAGGGAGAGAGTAGAAGAGTAGAAGAGGGTGGGAGGGAGTGGGACAGGGTGGGAGAGGTTAGGATAGAGTGGAAGAGAGTTGGAGAGAGTGGGAGAGAGGGAGAGAGAGAGTGGGAGAGTGAGTGAGTGAGAGATATTCCTAAGAGAGGCATAAGGGGTAGGATGAAGAGACTTGAGAGAGAGAGAGGGGGAGGGAGTGGGAGAGAGATAGAGGGAGGGAGGGTTAAGGGTAGAGGTTAGATGGTTTAAGGGCTTAGGGTTAAGGTTAGAGGGGAGGGACATATGAGTGAGTGAGAAAGAGATAGAGGAATTGAGTGAGAGAGAGACCTAAGAGAGGAGCCGGGCAGGGATGGAGAGAGCTGAGAGAGAGAAAGAGAGAGGGAGGGAATGGGAGAGAGATAGAGAGAGGTGGGGTTAAGGGTAGAGGGTAGATGGTTCAAGGGTTTAGGGTTTAAGGGTTAAGTGTTAAGGGTTAATGGTTTAAGGGTAGAGGGAGAGACATAGAGGAGATGGGGCAGGAGGAGAGGCTTGAGAGAGAGGGTAGAGGGTAGAGGGTGAGGGCCTAAAGGCTAAGAGCCTAGGGTCATGGGCAGAGGGAGAGAGATGAAGGGAGTGGAAGAGAGATAAAGGGTAGAGGGTTAAGGGTAGAGGGGAGGGAGATAAGAGTGAGTGAGAGAGAGAGACTCCTAGAGAGGGAGAGGGGGTAGGAGGGTGAGACTTGAGAGAGCGAGGGAAATAGGGAGGGATTTGGAGATAGATAAGGGGTAGAGGGTTAAGCATAGAGGGTTTAAGGGTTTAGATTTTAAGGGTTAAGGGATTAGGGTAGAAGGGAGAGAGATAGAGGGAGTGAGAGAGAGAGGGAGGGAGGGAGTGGGAGAGAGATAGAGGGTAGAGGGTAGAAGGTAAAGGGTAGAGGGGAGGGAGATAGTCGAGAGTGAGAGAGATAGTTGAGGGTGGGAGAGGGGTTAGGAGGATGATACTTGAGAGAGAGAGGGAGGGGTTGAATGAGTGGGAGAGAGATAGAGGGTAGAG
>VDFB02139462.1:52242-113902 GCA_007258455.2 Sequoia sempervirens | reverse complement strand
CATCTGATAACATCATGTCATGGGATGAATCCTTCCTACAAGGGGCATTTTTTATCAGAAAGAACATTATGGATAAATGAAATGACGTGCCGCCATCCACTAACATGTCCTAGGATGTATCCTTCCTACAATGGGCATTATCTTTTGGCAATAAGTTTCGGTTCTTATCCTTAAAAACACATTCCCTTTTGGTTAGCGGTATTGAAGAACATCAATTTGTTTGTGTACTTGGTCTTTTTCTTTTGACTTATCTTATTGCGCTCAGTCCAAGGACCTCTCGATGATATCCGAACGAAGGATTTAGAGAGATAGGAATGGGGCAACGATCATTATCTTTTGTCTGCTGTGCTTGTTGGACGTTCTTGTAAAATAACTTGGCGAATACTTGCTTTGTTAGACATGTATGGAGGATGTTTCAGATAGCTTGTTGACTATTGCATTGATTGGTTATACCTTTCCGTGTTTTGGTCCGAGATGTTTGAGATTTCTAAAGTGCATCCTAGCAAGGTTTCCGTATGTCAAGTGTGAATAAGAATACTCCTATCTATTTGTCGAGTCAAAGTCCATCACACTAAGTACAACGCCATCCTGGTCCTTTATACCTTGATGCATCGTGCTTAGGCGTGTTATCAAACATAAAGTAAGTGACCCTTTGAAAATCCCAATCCTTGATAAGCAAATCATCATCATCATATATCATCATCATCTCTAATAAAGTCTCGACCAATCATGGACTTGTTGGATCCTCTTGTCATCATCTCATTTCAGCTAACATAACATCCAATGCATCCATCATGCATCCATCATGCATCCATCCATCTTGCATCCATCATGCCATCCTACATCCAAAACCGTCAGCATACCACATATCATTCATATCATACATCATAGGAAACATCGATCATTTCACATGCATTGCATAATCATCATCATAATATAGATCTGTTAGTCTAAGCATTTCATAAATCATCCATTGCATATAACAGATATCACATCATTTACATCATCAATCTCATCCATCTCATATCATATCATCATTTAAGTGTTTAGGATAATATAGATTTGTTATTCTAAGCATCTTAAAATCATCTCATTTGCATCGTCATTCATAACCATCCATTTTGAACCTCTTTATCGCAGATCGACCCTCAAATCGAATCTTTTCACTCGATCTCTAGGGGGCAATGTACCAATGTACTTCTTTCCGCTGGGGCATCCGAAAAATCAGAAATTTTTTGATTTCGATCACGGCAAGTTATTCTTTGAACCAACGCAACATGTACATTGCTTCAAAAGGGGCAAAATGTAGACATGCAAAATTAACATTATGCATTCGATCGGATTCAGTCAAATTAGATGTCGCATTAGGACCATTCATCAATTAATCAAGTGCATTTTCATCCATTCAAATAAGCATTATCATTCAACCTTCATCTTGCATCATCCACTTAATTAAATAAATCAGGACTTCATTTAAATCAAATCCTAAATCATATTCCATCATTTTCTAATTTAAATAAATCAATTATCAAAGTCTTAAAAGTCAACTCACCTAATCAGCATTAAATCAGCATAATCATCATCCTAGCTAAATTAACCCTGATTAAATGATTAATCCCATCCCACTTGCATTATCTAGATATCTCCACTTGCACAATAAATCAATTTTATTGATTTATTAAAACACTCATTTTCCCTCAACATGACAAGTCAAACATTGCATTTATTGTTGTTTTTCTTGTCCCCCTCTCAAAATTTATTGCAAATTTGAATTCAAATTCTCCCTCTCATGGGCACTCTTCCCAAATCTTGCACAACCATTAACCACTCACCATTTGACAAGTGTCATCTTCTCATTGGAGGATCTTTAGTCCCACATTCACCATCTTGGCCAATCTCTCATCAACAAAATCTATAAAATAGGGCCTTCATTCTCATTCATGGATCCACAATTTTATGCAAGGTTACTCTCTTCATTTGAGATTTGATCTTGTCCATTTCACTCTATCATCTCCATTTGCATTTTATCATCTTGAGCTTTGATCAAGGATTGGGAAAGGGTCACTAGCACATGTGACACCAATCCAACTATGGAATAGGTAGCTTGCTTTTGTTTTCATAATGCTTTAGTCTTTTTATCATCATTTGTGGCATTTTGAAAGAATTTGTAATGTATTTCATAGAGGTATTTTGATAGAGTTTGCAAGGCACTAACCCTTTGTTTGAAGTTTAGTTGTTTGCAGATTTTAAAAGGATACCTACAGTTTTCTTACACATCAAATTTATAATAAATTGAAAATTGTAGATTGGAAATATTGTGCTCTTTCGTAGAACATAGATCTCATAATTTTCCACCTTCTAACACATTGTTCAAAACATTTAGAAATAGGTAATCCCTACACATTTGGAAATAACAAATTTCAAAAACATATCAAATCTCATTAATGTCTTCCTTTTAGTTTATGTTATTACATGCTTGACATAAACATCTCATTTCATATATTTGCAGAGGCACTTGGAAAACACAATATGGTTCTCTTGCAAAACAAAAGATGGCTTAGACAATTGAGAAACATGATGAAAAAAGGAAATTATCTTCCGCAATTGATTTCACTTTTTATATGCTTAATTAAAAATTTACTTTCGCTTATTCTTCATATCGGAACATGAAGATTCAAAACAACAACTGCAGAGCCTTCAACCATCTTTAATATATGTACGAAGCAAACAAATTTGGCATTTGAGGGTGATGTTTTTGCTGTTTATGGGCCTACAATCACCACAACTCTTGGAACACCACCAAAAGCACCAATTGTGCATGTTGATTTGGTTGATAGTCATGGTCAAATGACAATCACTGCAAACATCAACAAAAAATTAATTGACACATTTCTGCCATTATTATCACCTGATAGAAGTGTCTGCCTCATGAACTTTGTGATTAGGAAAAAAAACACAATATGAAAGAGGAGATGCCGATTACTCCCTTGTTTTGACTACTAGGAGCACTATTGAGCCCATTGAGAAAGTTTGTCAAAAACGCAGATTGATTCCCGACACAACCATTTCGCAACTCATCCAATCAAATGACAGTTTCTCTATTGGATCATTTGGTGTTGTTGTTACTATCCATTTCCAAGCACCAACATAGTATGAGTTGCAAGTTAAAGATGGGGAGAACCAAGATGATTTTGTGAGTGTAAGATGTCTTGAACAAATCATGGCAATAGCATATAGAATTCAACACTTTGCTTTCTCGAATTTATTAAAGAGTTTTCTCAGCTTGTTTTGAACGCAATAAACTTGCTAATAGAATAGTTTACTGTTATAACTATTTCAATGCCATTCAATTCTTAAACTGATTTCATCTGCAAACTTTCATTTTGACAATTCTCTATGTTGCAGCTTATAGTTCCCATCAACCACACAAAGTTGTATGCAAGGCTTCAATTGATCCTGACATCAACAAAAGCCCCTTCCATATTGTTCGTTCTGGGCCTAAAGGCAAAAAATTGATGAAAACAAAACAGTCTAGTTTCATTGATGAACTCAATGATGCATCTACAAAAGCATCTCTAGAACCATTGAAGACCTCAAACATGGAAGTATACACATCAACCATTTAGCTTTTACATTATAACGTAGTTTTTTGTTCAAATTTTTTTGCCATATATGATTTTCTATAGCGATCTTTGTAAATAGAGCATTGTTATGATTTATTGCTAATTGCATTTGCACTACCCCTGTAGGTGACAGGAACACTAAGACTTAAAAATGTTCACTTTCCCCCATACGAACCAATCTACATTTCATGTAGACAAAGATTTTTCTTTACACAAAGAACATAAAATGATACTGCACGATGCACTGCATGTGGAGTTGACACAAGATTTTTCTATGACCACTTTCTCCAATGTATTTTTCACACAATAGAGGGAGTTGTGGACTGTTATATGCACAAACAACTCTAAAATAGTTTCCCCAAGCTAGCTACAATTTCATTTGAATACTATAGGAGACACATGTCCACAGTAATGTTCTTACTACGAAAATTTCAACTGCAAGGGACATTCACCCTTGTAATGGATAATTGCATCATATGAATTGTAGGTGAAGCAAGTAGCAAAACATCTCCAGTAACTTGACAATGCATTTGCAATTTTGCACAGGTGCTTACATTGCACCATTCTATTTTTAATTCTTATTCATTCATATCAAATCATGCAAATTGCAGTGTCATGAATATAATGCTTATTGATTGTGAACCAAGATTGAGGAAATGCAACGTTCTAGCATGCAACAAATGTCAATAAGCAAAATTTCTAGGAGTCTAATCTCCTTATATATTTTGGACATAGCCAACAAGAGAACAAATGTGTTAAATCCTTTATGGAAACCAATCCGACCCTTTATTTATAGTTCCTTTATGCACTAAATAGGTTGACACTCATATTTTGTTCTATTCCAAACATGCACACTATACATATGATTCGCTTTGCTTTCAATTTCATAGACACTTACAATTTATGTTTTACTTTATTTTGACCACTCCTATGCAACACATTACTTGAAACTTGTTTATTGTTCTTTTCCACGCAACATACTATACATATAAATTAGAGTTTATGTAGTTTGAACAACAATTGTAAGTAAACTTTCATGTGTAATGCTTCTCGCTCTCTGCACATCCTACTAATGCATGTTTGTGATAAAAAAAAACAACTATACTAGTTGGACAATGCTTTTATGTGACATAAATTATTTACAAAAAAAATAGTTGGAAGTTTTGGATACAATGCTTTCTTGGTTGACAAAATACTTGTCTACAAAAATGATTTTGTCCTTTCTAGTACTCTTCCAAAAAATTTAGGCTCCTACTTTGAGATAGAATCAACATTAGATATTTTTGCAAAGTGTTTTCTATCTAAAAAAAGAGTTTGTACAGTTCTTTGCATGCCTTTTTGGAAAACTGAATCTTTGTTTAAATAGATGTTAATACAAAAAATAGTAAAGCAATAGAGGCATTTACACAACACAATAATAGTACTTAGATTACATCTAGAAAATTTATATTGTGCATTCAATCCATTTGTCTTATTTCACAATTGATTCTACTTATCGATCCACTTACATGCTTTTTCCCTTCAAAGACGGTGCAACTTTCTTCGTGTCTTATTTTTACTGATTGCTAATGGGTAAAAAAGCAGATGTGTGTATCTTCTCATATCCTTTTCCATGCTCTTTTATAATTTATATGTTGTTGCAATTCTCCAATAGGTTATGATGTGAAGTGTCCACTATGTTCAAAAAAACATTGTTTGTCTTCCTTGTTCAAATGCAATGCTCATTTGCTTTTCCTTGATTTTTACATGTTTTGTATCTATGGTTGGTTTTCACACCTACAACACTCATTCTTATGTGTCATGTACTCAATTTTTCATCTTCTTTATTCACACTGGAATCTGTTAATAATCATGTGTTTCGTTTATATGCAATTACAATTGAGTTATGGCTTTTATTTTGAATTCTTAAATCTATTTGCATTTTATGGTTAATTTCTACTCAACGCAGTTATGCATTAGAGCTGCAGTTGAGTTTATTGAATGCAAATGAAAATTAGGTGCAAGTAAATGGAAAATTTCTTTGAATAAAATCATTCAATTTGTGTCTGTTGAAAGGATTATAGTATTTCACATTGTCATTTTATAGTGGTTTACATATTTGCATATTACAGGTCAATGTCTATTGTTTTGTGTCATTTGCATTTTGCATGTCTATGTCTATCCTTTGCTATTATTTATGGATTTGTTTTTTCTGCCGAGTTAAATAATTAGTTGCATATCAATTCAATGCATGGAGATGAGAATAGTTCAAGTTTTCAATATTTCTTGATTTTCAAGTTTAAATTGTGTTGACCAAAGAATTGTTTGTGTCCTTTGTCCATTTGCTTGGGTTGTTTCTGTGAGTGTAAATATGGGTTTCCCTTTCTTATCTAGTGGCTGCTTCTATGGATTGCTATCTATTCTGGAGTTAGATATTTGACACTATGATTCATTAATGTGAGTTTCTTTTCCATTCATGATTAAGAATAGAAGTAGCTATATGCACTTCAATTTATTTGGGTGAAGATGACAATTGTTCGTATTTGAGGTATTTCTTGGGCTTGAAGTTTAAATTCTCTCAACCAAAGTGTTATTTGCATTTTTCTCTCATTTGTCGAGGTTCTCTATTGGAATGTGTTTATGGGCTATTGTCTGCTTAGATTGGGTTCCACTCAAAGAACGAAGCTTCTGTAAGTTCCAATATCAAATAAACTGTCATTTCCTTTGCTTTTGCACACATTTCTTTGTATTGTTTAATGTTGATCAAATCTATTTCTTTTCATAGGATCTTATCTCTATAGTATTGCAAATGAGCCATTGAGAAAATGTAAGTTCCTAGACCTTTTTGTAATGCCAAATATATTTCAATTAATTATTTTTTGCAATGCTTATTCATCTCCTTACAATATTTAATGCAGGAAGACCCTTTCTCTATTGACAGGATCTATGGCCCATTGCAGTTGAATTGAAAAACAAGCTACCTGTAAGTTCCTCTATCCTTTGGACTGTCACTCTATATATTTTTAAATTTTTGAATTTTATGCATTACTACCTATTGTTCCTGCAAGAAAAATAATACTTATCTCAACACAACTAAAACTTGAAAATCAACAAATCTTAAAACTACGAACTATCCCCACTTTCATTCAATACATTGAAGTGCAGTTAAGTATTTAACTCCACAATAGACACTAACCCATAAAGGATAGTGAAGGATACAGATTTAGACACAAGATGGAAATAACAAAAATCAACACACATTCACCCATACAATGCAAATATGTAAGCCACTAAAGAAAAACACTGTAAAAGACATACAACCTTACAATATTTCCCATTTGCTTTGATCTAAATTCATTTTCATTCAATAAATTCAAGTGTAGTTGCAATGCATGAGTGGACACAATAAAAATTAATTATAGACATTGGAAATGTTTTATGGATTCTACTCTTTTTTCATTTCCTTGTCCTCTTGCATTTTCTTTTTCTGTGCATCAATAGCAAATGTCTAACAACATGCTTATGCATACACATTTTTCCAATTTTTTTTAATGTCAATATACACTAGTTCAGCTCTTTTTAATGGTTTTTTCTATAAAAATTAAGTTCTTTATTAACTTGCATGGATTGTTTGATGACACACTCCTATCTCTGTGTTCATAGGATCTACATCTTATACATCTGACACAAAAAAATACCTTATTGTGGCTTCATATCTCTACAAAATCCATGTCTACTAGGAAGCTTTATACAGATCATATTCAAGGCCAAAAATAAGTGGTTTGTAAGTTTCTATATCTTGTTCATACTCATTTTCTACATTGTATATTCATTTTCTCAAGAAAACTAATCAACATCAGAACTATGTCTACTACCAAGCATAATTTCTTTCATTTTCAAAACAAGAAACAAGCCATTTGTAAGTTTTAACATTATTTACACTATTGTATTCTACATTTTCTTTTCTTTTTCCTCTTTCACTATCTTTATCATTGATTGTTCCTATTTAGTTCCAGAGTTAACACCATAATTCATCAATGCTTGCTCCTTTGCTGCCGACAACTAGCAAGGCTTCTAATGGACTCAAACACACTCCCCATCAATGGATTTTGGTATCAAGCTCCTATCCTTGTTGTTCTCCCGGAAGTGCCCAAAAGCATACTTGTACCAATTTTCTCATTTTCACTGTCTTCTATATGAAACAATTTATCTTTCTAATATTTGCAAGTTTTATGTTTTCAACTATTAGTTGCATAAGCTAATTGCTACCTTTAATCTCTTCATGCAGTTACCTATATCAATGAAGTTTGATAAGGAGGCTCAATTGATGCTGATTGATATCCACATAGCTATAATCACAATGAAGCTATCGTTTCCACATGCTTCAAGTTCATTGACTCTATGCACATAAAACTATTTGGATTCACATCAATTATACATTATATTGTTCATTGTAATCTATCAAATATGACATTTATTACACACGGTACTTAGATGGGCATATTTATTCTGATTTTGATACAAATGCATATTGCTCATACAAAGTTTATTTGACTTCAATTCGATCCTGACCAATGCTATTTTCCTCATGCTTTTTCTATTTTCCTGATTTGTTTTAATAATACTACTCAATCTAACGAGCTTTTCCATTTGTAATATTTGATGGGGTTGTTGATGTGCTTGTCTCTTCCCATGCATTCTTCATATTGACACTATACAGTATTGTGTTCTGCTATACCTATTTATCATTTATCTTATTTCTTTTCTTGAGCATTTTTCTATTGCTGAAATTGAATTTATTAAATCAAAATGAAATTTATGCCCAAGTTACTAGAAAGCACTCACATCTAGAACTATGTCTATTGTACTGCAAATGAAAAAAAAAGGCATTTCTAAGACTTTATATTGACACCTTAAAATTTGAACAAAAAAAGTACATCTACCTAAATTTATATTTACTTTCCAATCATGTCTTATAAAAAAATTGATAATAGTTAAATTGTATTTCCAACAGTGAATTTCCAGATCTTCTCAATAGTCGAGTGCATTAGCTTACTTTAAATTAATTTAAATACATACAATTATTAAAAATTAGACTCTATTTGCAAACTAATATATTTCTAAAAAAAAACATTAAATGTTTAGAATAATTACAATAATTTTTCTCACAAGCACAACATTCACATATTTAGTATCAACATTCGAAACACAAATATAATATTTCAATTCTTCCGCAAATGCAATTTATAATTTTGAATTAAATTCAATATTAATTTATGATTTCTAATGCATTTTTAAATTTAAATTGAATATATATAAATGTAAGCATTTATTTCGTTACATGTATTGGTTCAATTATTATTGTTGCAATATATCAATATACATATGACTACAATACTAATTTGTTTTACTAAGTTTAACTATACATATGCTTTGACCTCACCTTGTTCAATCTTCAACTTTTGTCTAAATTAAATTGACTTATACTCTGTTTTGAAGAAGATTCTTAATTAATGTTTTCTACTTCTTGCTTTCACAATACATAGATAATCGTTAATTTATTTTTAAAATGCATAGTAAAATTACTATCTACTTTGAAGAACAATTTGCAAACAATTTTTACATGTTTTCAACAATTTGCTACCACAATTTATAGTCACTAGACTAATTTACAAATACTTTGAACAACTTATCCAAATGTATAAACTAACCTAAATAGTTTACGCTTAATCAAACAACAAATGAGCGTTTATTTAAAATATATTTCCAACAGTCATTCTACAAGTGTTTTTAGTTTCACCTATTTACAAAATACATAGTATGCTTGCTACGGTTAAATAAGGAAATAAATATGAACATGTAATTTTCAATTTTATATATAACTATCATCTATAAATGAATTTTACATGTATAGATACAAATCTGAATATGCATATGTACAATAAATTACCTACATATCTCATTTTGTTTCAAAATCATTAATTCTTTCTTTATTGACTTCATTATTAAATATGGCTGGTCAAGACGTACAAGTTACAAAATGAGTCATACATCTACCCACAATATCTACCTACACAATACTTGCAATTACAAGATCAATTCAAAATGATGAGTCAGGCTTCACAAGAGAAAAGACGCATAGCTGAGATCTGTATTAACAAAACTTTTATCTGCTCATTAACTTATGCTATGGAAAAACTGATTACGACAACCCTGTTTACCTGTTCATACTATAATACATTATTTGTCTTCCCTTGCTCCATCAAATGTTCTTAATGTTTTATTTTGTTATTGAAAACCACACCTATCTCTTACTCGATTTATCTACTGTTTCTACTTCCATGATTTACATATATATGCACCTATCATTACACCTTCAAATATCATAGACAAAATTTTTGCTCCCTTGTAGGGACTCTAGCTCTTTAGAGCACTTGTTATAAATATAGGTCTAGTTTTGAAGATTATGTTGTATGTAGTTCAAATTTTTACAATAAAATAATTTAATTTTTCATAAATTTATAGAATAATTTTATTTTTTAATATTTATTAATTTTTAATATAAATGTCTAAAATTATGTTTTTGATAGGTTAAATGTTTAAAATAATTTTTTATTTTCATGTCATACGATTTTGAAGATTATTTTAGTCTATGCCAATAGAACTATAGGCAAGGCCTTGATCTTAACTACTTATTAATAATTCTTTTTTTAACCAATAAGGGGTGAAATATTTTTTCTATTTCAAAATCTTTTATCTATTAACAATGTATAGATGCAAATTTTATAGCAAAATATATCTCAAAAATCATTTTTCTTCAATCTAATTGAAGGAAATTTTAGCCAATAATAGTGGCAGATGGGAAAGGGTGTCTTGCTTGCTAGACTAATGTGGTCTGCAAAAGTGGTATGGTTATCAACTATAATGCTCTTCCAATTTGGACAGTTATAATTTAAATCAAACAGTTTGTAATTGAAATTCTTTATTTCATGCTAGTGCATTTTGTTTCCCATTAATATGAGCTTGATATTGTTGATAAATAGCTAAAACAATTGACTTTGTGTAGTTCCTCAGCTACTCCTCCATCACATCATTAATCACAGGTACCATGTTTATTTTCATTGGCTTATGTTTCATTTGGATGCTCGCCTATTTGGATATTTACTTTAGTTATTCTCTCAAAGACTAACTGTGCATTTTGGGTAATATCACAACTAAAGTACATTGTAATGAGAGCACTACGAACAATTAGGTTTGAATGCATAGCATTTGTAACAATCTAAACATAAACCATTTTACCCTGTGCGAGAGCTATTTGGGTTTAAGCAAGCACTAAGCACACCAGAGAGGGTGAGCTCATTAGGCTTTATTGGTGCTCATAGCATAGAGCTAAAAAAATTTAGTGCCTCCTCACCACTTCCATTTTGTGTATAACCACTAATCATTGCAGTCCAGGAGACAATGTTTTGTGTAGGCATGCTATAAATTTTTTTGAATGCATATTCCATGCTCCCACATTTTATATTTGTAGGGTTTTATATTATCTCTTTATGCTTGCTTTGTATATGGATATTTCTTTGTTTGGTAACAATCTTATTATGTCATATCTTGTTTATAGGTCATCTATACCATCAAACTAATTTTTGGACAACATTCTCTAACCTTGACTTTTGTGAGGCTGTTTCTCTTCCTTTCAATCTCCTATACATTATATATTTGTTTTCATTCTAGAGAATTCCCTTAATTATTATATATTGTAAAATGTATTTCTATTCCTGGATTTCTCCAAAGTCCTTATTGAAAGGTTTTTGAGGACATGTTGGTTTTCTTAATGAAACCCTATAGACCTTCACAACGTACACCAATTTCACAATTTTATCACTATGTTTTTACAACAAATCCTTACTATTTTTTATTATTTTTAAATGCTTTTTTTTTGCGTTGAATGATGCTAGTGCACCTAGGCATCTCTGGATCATGTGACCTATGTTAGCTGAGACTAATAAATGCTTGTACAATGCATGCTTAATGTGGTTAAGGATGCAGGGTTTGGCCATTGGATTGTAGGTAGTAATATTAAAAGTTATACCCCCCATGGTTGTAGATTTCTATTTTATTTATTTTTTGATATTGAAAAGATCTTTTCAAGGTTTGCAACAACTCCTTGAGTGCATTGATTTCTCTTAAGAATAAGTCCTAGAACCCCCATATATTGGAACATGCTAAAGTATTGTATGGATTAATGTTTGGGGGCCCTGGGGCATATTTTTTGCATTTCTGGATAGGTATTTGCGTGTGGTCAAAAGATGATCAAGTTACTGCTTTCCCACATCCAACTTCCTCAAGGCAATCCTTTGTTTCCATTCTGCCTAACATTGTCTTGAAGCATCATTTGTTTTGCACTGTCTTAGTATTGTGTTAGGGAAGTAATTTAGAGTGGGCTTGGATTTAGCTTCTTTCTTGCATTTTTACTACTTTAATAAATGCTAGATTTAGTCTTAAAGGTGCTACATCTACCTTTCTTAGATGGCATGTCTTCAAAAGTTTAATTTAGAGGTCGTTTGCATTGTTATTTAAATGGATTTTTTGAGATTTATTTTGGGGATAATTAATGGGACTAGAAATCCTCATATTTGATATATCTTCAAGGAGAAATAGACTTGGCATGGATATCATCGAGAAATCTTCCTAATATGACTTTGGTCTTGAGGAAATGATTATTCTGCTAATCCATTTTATGAAGAAACTTAATTGGGAGCCATCCTTTATTTTATGATGGTTATGTTTTATTTTTCCAGTACATGTTTTTAAAAAAGTTTTCTGGTCACATATTGTACCGATATTAGTCCTTTGATTTACCTTTTGATTGGCCTTCTTCATTTATTTATCAACTATGACAAATTACCCATGTCTATTTCCCATTGAAAGGCTGGACAAGTCATTTTTTTGGATTTTGATATTGATTTTGGAATCTATATTTTCCATTCCTATTGATTTGTGTGAAAAATCTTTTTTTTGCTTTCCCAGATGATGCACAAGTCAATCCTCTTTATTCCTATTGAATATTTGATAAGTCTTCTCAATTTTAGGGTGCTTTGTTTGAAATATGTCAAATTGCAATGTTCTTTTGGGATCAATTGCATAGATTGATTAGTTTTTGATGTTTTCATTAATCCTTTCCTTGATGATGGGTCCAATAGAGAGGCCCAAAATGTGGGAGGATTTTTCTTTTTCTATCTCATATTCTGACAAAGGCACTTCTATTTTCACATGGCATGTGATCAATAAGATAACTTGGGATCAATATTGATCTTATTTCCACATCTCCTATATTTTGGATATAGACATTCATAGTTAAACTACACTAAACATGTTGGGAATTCTTTTGCTAACATGTGTTGAGGTTGGTATTCTTGTTGCTATCTACCATCAATAAATATTATATTGTTAGTGGACAGGAGCCATTACACTAAAGAGGTTAGTTTTTTTTAATCTAATTAAGTATTATGAAAATTTCCAAGGTGATTTACTCTTTACAATCAAAAGAAGAATGCTTCTCATGGATCATGTGTTCTAGTGCTTGAGATAGTAGCACCCATGGTATTATCTAGATTTTAGGTATACTTAACTCCATAGCACCATAATTTTTGTAAATGCATTTAGGAATGATGGGTCGATCTTCCTCTTTCAGTACTTCTATCTTTTTAATGTTCTAGTTCTTACAGACTTACTACCATGGAGCTCTAGAAACAATTATGTATAATAGAAATCCCGTATCATGAAAATAATATGCAAAGGGATTTTTAATAGTAATTTTGCTGAAAATTGAGGTAATTATATAGCTTAATACTTTGTAAAACTATGAAATTGTTGATCTAATTAAGTATTCTTTCTTACAAATTCTTTGTAGATGATTATCTAGTTAGATACATTTTACCATTTGTAGAATGAAGATAGAAAGTTGTAGAAGAATAAGACCAGAAGATTAGAAGTTACACATCATATACCGTGGAGAAACCCTTTGGGGAAAAAACTCCACCAAGAATCAATGTATTATTTAATCTTAGAATAAGATTACAATAATTCCAATCCTTGCTTGAGATGCTTCTTTTTCCTTCAACAAATCTTCTTCACAATGTACGATAAAATCTGATTAACTCTCTTCAACTTGTTGCAATAAATAGACAATAATGAGTCTTGTAAACTCCGAAGAGTTTACAATTACAAATCACAATGCTTATCTCACAAAACCCATGCCTATTCTTTGCAAGTAGAGTTCTACAATGAAGAACAATGTCAAACCAAGTCCTTCATCCATTTGGGCGTCCCAAACTAAAGTTATAACTCAACGTTGATTCTAAAGATATCTTCTAAGCTTATCCTCAAAGTTGGCACCCAAGAATGGGCCCACTTAACTCAACCTTATAAAATATCTTATCATGCAAAAGTGTTAACTCCAAGATGCCAACTTGGGTGCCAAAGGTGGGTCCAAGTTAATCTCTATTAATTGAAACATATCTCTCCATCAATTCATGCAAACAGGATGCATGATTGATCATCCCCACTTAACTGAATGTATCACTTGTTATTTGTCATGCAATTCAAGTCATTAGTCATGCATTCCAAGTCAATTGAAGTAAACTAGCATTCAACTAAAAATAACTACATGCAACTGAAGATAATTGAACCATAACTGAACTAAAATAAACTGAACTTCATACATGTAAACATCAATCCCTAACTTCCAGGATCTTTACATGCATTACAAAAGTGTTATCTTTTTCTCCAAACAGTTAACTTAACTCAAGTTGGATTCCACCTTCCATGTGGGCGCCCCATGTGCTCCTATTATTTAGGAACTCATCTTGGATTCCCTCACATGTTCCTATCATTTAGAATTAATTACAAATGTCAATTAACATGATTATTTCATTCAAATTTAATCTCTTTCTAATCCTAGTGTTGGGGAACACTTTCCAAGGGCTTAGGAGATACATGAAATAATGTTTAGGATTGCAATTAAATGACATCCTATCTCCAAAAAAATTCCCTACAAAGGTCACGAGCTTGGGAGTTTTATACTGGTGAACTCACAAACACATACTCAAATATATCTAAAAGAATCAACACAAATAAGGAAGTATGTTGTACAAAAAATAAGGTGGAAAATCAACACAACTAAGGAAGTATGTTGTACAACAAATAAGGTGGAAATTGGACTAGGATACTAGAGATAATATGCATATTACAAACTTGAATTCATGAAAAAGTGATGTATAGGAGCTTTTGTAGTACTTCGACTATGTATTTTGTCACAAGCATGAAGGTCATCTACTTGATAGTCTTACACTATTCAACTCCCTAGCGCATTTCAAATATAGTTGGTAGGATAGAAACATATTAGAGTATCTTGTGGACCAAAAACACATCAGAAGATGGAATGAAATCAATTTCCTATATTAGGAACCTGAGCTTCTACAGTTGACCCTACATTACATTGCAAGCATGAGGGTCATGAACTCAAACAATTTAATACTATTGAATTTACAAACACATCTCTAAGAATGGTTGGAAGGATGAATACATAAGAGGAAAAATGTTCTGTAGCAAAAAAAACATCATGATGTTGAATTTAGTACATCATGATGTGGACTTTAGTTTGAGGTTTAATAGTCTTGAAAATTAATAGAAGACATTAGATGCTATTATCACATTGGTCATTACCAAGCCAAAGCTGAAGGTAATTTTGTCTTTCAACTTCTTCATCTATTATTGTTCTAACCCTTGGCTTACAATTTTTTTGCATGATAACATCTACTTGATGTATGGTTGTGAGAGGTATTAAGTATATTTGTTGGTTATTTAGTGTCTGAGGCCCAAAGCAACAGTGGGAAAAGAATTAGGATTGATGCTGTTGTCACCTAGAAATGCACCCTAATGTGAAGTTATAAAAACTAAGCTTTCTAGTGAAACATTGGATCACTCCAAGGCTGTGGGTCACCTGAGATTGGAGTGAACCTCTGGAGAAGGCCGGCTTCCTTTGGTGTCACCTAAACTATTGATCTTTACGAAGTAAAGGGAGAAGAAAATACATTAAAAGTTAAAACTAGCTCTGTGGTGATACACCGAATTAATTAGAAATCATAAAAATGAAAATAGGATGAAACACACTGGAGAAAACTAGACTGCTGCTATTTCACCTACTCAACATCACCTCATTCAGCTTTATGCATTACTCTTGGCAGGTTTGATCCACATACATATCTCAAGAAGGAAGGAACAATCTTCACAACTAAGTGGTATGAATGCAAATTTAGTAAAACACTGTTAAAGAAATACATACATAAGCTAGCATATAGAAAATGAGAGTGGTACGGGCATCAATACTTGTTTTCAAGATGAACTCTGTTTTGCATTCCAAAATTTTAGTCAAGTTACAGATAGATACACTAATTGAGAAAGGATTGACGAAAGAATCACTGACTCCCTTGAATGAATAAATCCAACTATTTACAAAAGGAAAAAAATGCCTTATATACAGACTATATGTCGGCCCCTTAGGGCTTACAAAAATATCCTGATCGGGATAGGATTTTTTCCTTAGATCTTTTGTTGAATTAATGATGCATCCCTGCGTGTCCCTCTTGTTGGTGTCGGTGAAGAAACATTCCGAAGAAGTCCCCTCCTAATCTTTCTGCAACCACCGCATTCAATTCCTGGCATCGTGTCCTATTGAGCTACTTGGCTGAACGCCTTGAATGCTAACTAAGTTCACCGTGATTTGGGTTGCATTCATTCTGTGTCGGCATTTTACGCTTTGTCACAGCTTGCCTTAGCTTCTCCTGGTTGGTAGATCTTACTCCACGTGGATTCACAGGCAGTCAAAACTCCTTAGTCAGAATCGCATCTCGGCGAGACACTGGAAGTGTCTCACTGATGCAATCATGTGTCTCTACAGCTTTAGAAGTCATATGTTACTACCAAAACCACCGGCAAGACATACAAATTCAGTTAGAAGTCATAGCGAGCACCATTGAGTCACACCAATATCCTTTTCATTCGGCACATCCATCGCTGTCAGCCAGAGATTATATGTTTGGGAAGACCTCTCTAACGAGCCCTCCATTTATTTACCCCGAGCTCACTCTTCTCTTCCAGGCTCAAGTTCCTTTGGCTTTTGGTGAGACCTTACCAAGTCGGCAAGACATTGGTCCGTCAGCCGGACCTCGTACCAAGCATCTCTGTCATATCGGCATTTCCCTTTGCCACCGAGACTCTATAGCATAGTTTCCCTATTTTACCGAAGCTCACTTTGAGTTCAGAGAAAGCTTGCTTGGTCGGCAAGACATTCTGCCGACCCACCCTTGTTTTGTCTGAGCTTTCTTTTCCTTCGCTGAGACTCCTGCTGGTCGGGAAGAGTTCTTCCCGAGCTCCTTGTGTTATGCCGAAGACTCCCCCGTTGTCGGTGAGACCCACGCTGAACTCTTTGATGAAATACCATTGGCGTAACCCCTGCCGGTCGCCGAGACATCACTGCAAAAGCCTCAAGTCTTAGCGAGGCCTTTCTTCTATCCTTGGTGGTTCCTTCATCCTTTGGCAAGACATACACTGAATTGATTTCCCTGCCAAGACTTTTCATTCGCCGAGACATCGCTATGTCGGCCAAACATCATCCTGATTTGAAAGCTACACCGAAGATCACTGTTGTCAGCAAGACATTGAACCTTCACTAGAAATTATCACCGAGCACTATAGGTCTCCCCAAAGCCCGTGGTCACGGAGAGTCTCGGTAATGTCGATTGAATGGCCTATCAGCCAAGAAAATCCACACGATAAGAGGTCATACCAAACCTTCTCCGTTATAGCGATAGCTCTACAGGCTCATTCAGCGTGTCTAAAACTAGGTCTCAACGACCTGCTCAAGATGGAATGAATCAAAATAGTCAGTCAGCCAGATAGTAGGAGGGTCCTGCCGACTTTCTCCTTGGATGATTTTTATGCCGAATCTTCCTAAGGTAACTTCTCTCACTGAGTTCCTTGTGACCTAGCAACAGATGTAGAGTCTTTTCCCTTGTGTGAATGTCCCACTGGCCTCTGAAGATCTAACATTTGATTATCTTGCCTGATTTAACTGTAGGTGAAATAGAGGCAACAATTCTGGCAACCTTTGCAGGATGTTTGCCTACTAAACATGAGAACCAGTAGCTACAACTTGTCCATTGGGTATGGAGTCAATAGAAAACTCGGAGAACAAGTAAAAAATGTCAGTCGGCACATGGTTGCAATCCACATGAGACCTAGGACACAACAGGTTGCCACAAAAATAGAACAGGGGAAAACGACAGAGAAAAATACCATATTAAAACAGCATTAGGGAATGAAGCAAAATGGAACACAAATGAACCATAGTGCAAAGCACTTATTGAAAACATAAAACCTAACTAGATATATACAGGAAGGGCACTTATCAGACTTGAAAATAGGGTTTAAGGTGTATCCCATTAACTGGGATAGGAAGCGAATCTCCTTCTGTTGTAGCCAGTTGATAAGCATTGTGCTCTTTACAGCCTGTAATAATAAATAGACCTGTCCACATATTGTCAAACTTGGTGTGATGGCATGGCCTACTTTTCAGAACATCCCATTTGAGCACTAGATCTCCCTCCTTAAAAGACTTTGTTGTAGCCTTCTTATTAAAAGTCTTCTTTGTCTGGAGCTAATGATCCTCCAAATTTTTCATTGCTCTATCTCTTGATTCTTCGAGCTCCATGAGCTTTGCATACCTTATAGACATTGGGTCCTATCCCTCAAGCATCTCCAGCTGGTGAACAATTTCTAGAGCTGGAAGCTCCACAGATAGGGGAAATCTTGCCTCTTTGCCATAGACCAACATGTATGGCAAGTTACCAACAAACCTCTTAGGGGTCACTCTGTCCACCCAAAGTGCATTCTTTAGACTGACGTGCTAGGTCCTTTGATTATCCTCTATGGTCCTTTTAATAATTCTGATGAGGTTCTTATTTGTGCTCTCAGCTAGGCCATTACCCTGAGGATAATAATTTGAGGAGGTGCTCAAGTGAATACCATGCTTAACGGCCCAGTCAGTTACCCTTAGACCCGTGAATGCAAGGGCATTATCAGATATGATGGAGTCAGGCACTCCAAACCTAGTGACTATATCTTCATAGAAGTTCAACACTGAGGACTCTTTTGCTTCCCTCAATGCAACCGCTTTTGTCCACCTTGTAAAATAGTCAGTGGCTATAAGCACTCACTTGTGACCAGCACTGGAAGATGGATTTATTGGTCCAATAAAATCAATGCCCCATCTCATGAAGGGCTGCTCTACTTGAATTGGATGCAGGGGCATAGCAAGCAGCTTTTCTTTTCTTGAAAACAGAGCACATTTGATGCACTTTCTTGACCAGGCATACGCATCCTTGAACAAGCTGGGCCAATAGTAACCAGCTCTCATGACCTTCTAGGCAGTAGTTCTGGGAGCAAAGTGACCTCCTGCAGCTCCATCATGAAACTCATGAAGCACTTTTTCAATTTGGTCACTGTGAATGCATCTTAACAGGACACCATTCAAATCCTTTCTAAAGAGAACATTGCCCATTAGCACATATGGTATGGAATGCAGTCTAAAGTATTTTCTTTTGGCTCTGTTTAGACCTAAGGGGCATTGACCAGTTTGTAGAAATTGGGTCATATCTTGAACCCAATTAGTTATCCCCATGGGCACATCATCTTGAGCATTCTGAGGCTCATTTGTATTGGCAAGCACAACATCCTTTTGTAGTTTACTTTCACTACTCAACCCTGAAGCAAGCTATTCACAAAGACTTTTACCTCTAACCAGCTTGGTGACCTTAATATCTACGTCATACTCCATGACCTTGGTGACCCATCCAGCTCTTTTTTCATTCAGGTCTTTATTTAGCAGAAACTCCACACTTGAGTGCGCCACTAGAATATGAATTTTATTATGAGAAATCAAAGGCTTGAATTTCTTCAAGCTTCTGATCATAGCAAGGACATGCCTCTCCACAAAGGAGTATTTATTTTCATAGTCGACCAAACCTTGACTGAAGAAAGCTATTGGTTGTTCTAAACTCTCTTCATTTTTTTGAACCAATATTGCAGAGATATTACTTGTACTACCATAAGCATACAAATAAAAATCTTTGGAAAATTGGGATTTACCAGCGTGGGAGCTGCTGCTAAGGCCTCCTTGACCTTTCAAAACTATTCTTGGCATCCTTCATCCAACTAAAAACCACATTTTTCTTTAACATTGTTGTTAAAGCTTGTAACAGGTTTGCAACATCAAGGATAAATCTTCTTAGAAAGTTGATCTGGCCGAGAAAGCTATGTAGACCCTTCTTGTGATTAGGTAGCGGCAACTCGAGTATGGCTTTGACTCTCTCAGGATCAATAGTAATTCCTTGTTTTGACACTATGTGTCCTAATAACTTCCCTTCATGAACAACAAAGATACTCTTTTTTGGATTGAGAGAGATCCCAAACTCTCTGCATTTTTCAAAAACTTGCCTAAGATGTGACAGATGTTCATCAGCATTCTTAGAATAAACTGTGATGTCATCTAGGTAAATCAGTATAATCTTGTTGATCAAACTTTGAAACACTATGTCCATGGCTCTCTGAAACATGGCACCAGCATTGGACAAACCAAAAGGCATCCTTTTGTATGCCATGGTGCCCCATTTAGTTGTAAAATCAGTCTTAAACTGATCTTCCTCTTTAACCAGCACCTGATTATATCCTGAAAAACCATCTAGTAAGGAAAACCTTTCAGAACCAGCGACCTCTTATAAGATTTGTTCCATGGAGGGCAGTGGGTAGTGGTCTTTTAGAGAGGATCGGTTAAGATCTGTGAAGTCTACACAGAGCCTTATCTCACCACTTTTCTTTCTAACTGGTACAAGATTAGAAACCCATGAAGTGTGCTTGATAGGGAAGACAATACCCCCCTCAACTAGTTTAGTCAGCTCCTTAATCATTAGGGGCTCAAGTTTAGGATTCAAGGGCCTTTGTTTTTGCCTTACTGGCTTGGCGTTAGGTTCTAATTCAATTGTATGCTGAGCAATATGGGGATCAAATCCTTTCAAATCTGAATACTCCCAAGCAAAGACATCATGAAACTCTTGGCACAAAGCAACAAAAGCTTGTCTATCTTCAGGCGAACAAAGTTTGCCTATCTTAAGAAGTTTCCCTTTGAAAATATCCAGCTCTTCATAGTGTTCTTTTTTGGTTTGCAAGCCAGCTCTACCCTTTTTGAGCTGATCATCAGTACTGAAAATCAACTCTAAGGTAACCAAGCCTTTGGGAAATTTGTTTGTCTTTAGCTGTATGACCTGATCACTATACTGTTGCTTGAGTTTTGCTTGATTCACCATGGAGAACTGATCTTCCTCAAGCAAGAAGGAAAGGATCTACTCATCACTGTCAAAGACTTGTCAGTGAATGTTGTCAAGAATTGAGGATCTGATTACAACCTTCACATACTGCTGCACCTTCTCTTTTATGATGTCATTTGGAATATCAAACTGTGCTCTAATGGCTGCGAGCCTATCAGCATGCTTGTTCTGATTTCTTGGGATAGACACTAAGTTAAAGGCATCAAAATCTTCAAGCATGTTCCACACTCTGGTTCTATAAGACTTTAATGTGTCATTTTTAGCAACACTCAGGCCCCTTACTTGATTAACAATTAATTCATTATCTCCGTAGACTTTCAAGCTGGTTATTCCTCTCTTCCTTTCCCATTCTAGACCTTGAACAAGGCCCTCATATTCAACAGTGTTATTGGAGCATGCAAAAGCAAAACAAAATGCAGCATAATATTTATCACCTTGAGGAGATACAAGCATTGCACCTCCTCCTGCTCTATTCTTACTTCTGGAACCGTCAAAGAACATCTCCCAAAGTCCACTTAATAGTTGCAACAACTGATCTGCATCTTTCTCCAGGTTTGGGATCTCTGTATCAGGCTCAAGAATGACATAGTTTCCCATACCAACATCTTGAATGAGGTCTTTAGGACTGTCCGATACATTCTCAACTACCCATTCATGCAACAGCACATCAGGAACAACTTTTGATTGGAGTTGTTGAGCAGCAGCTAGTTCACTGTCAGTAAAAGCAACACAATTTGCGTTTGCAGAAGAGGAAACAACATTGATGAGGCTTGGGTTATATGGCTCAATGTGGTCTTTGGCCAACCTTTCAGACTTGATGGTAACCTTAGTCCCATATCTTTTTCTAAATAGCATATGTGACCAATCAGGCGACACATAACCACCTATCTTGGCTGTAAAGTCTCTAGATAAGCACAAGGAAAAGAAAGGTGGAAGGTCTATGATACATATGTCTTGAGGAACTGAAAAGTTTGGACAAGCATGGAGAGTGAGATTTAGATCCTTGATAATACCCAAAGTATTAACCGAAGTGCCATCCAATTGGATCACTCCCTTCTCAAAAGGCTGGTATTTTAGTCCAAGTTTGTCAGCAATCTATTTTGGCATGACAGAGCTGCTGGCTCCACTATCTACCATACAGTTATGGACTAATTTATCACCAATAATTACAGACACGTAGAAAGGGGGTGGTTTAACTTGTTTCTCAGTCTCTATGCAAAGCTGCTAATCATTTCCCTGAGAATCGTTTGTTAACACAGCTCTAACCTGACCTATTGGGGCCTCAGATTCATTAGACACTTTCAAACTTGACAGGGCTGACTATAACATATCCTTTTGACCGGGGATGACTAAAGAGTCCCATATAGACATGGTTACATTTTTCCTTTTCATACTATCAAGAATGTTAAAAGGTACAACTGGATTTTTATTAAGTACCTTTACGCCAGTGTGATCAACTTGTAAGCGGGGTTGTTCCTTGTCTGGGAGTTGCTGATCTTTTTGCCAACCACTAGTCACTCGAGAGGTAGATGGCTCCACAGCTGTCGCCCTTCCTCTATCAGCTACTTGGTCAAGCTCAAATGCTCTCTTCTTTTCACTGGTGTTAGCTGCAACTGGAGAGCTATCCTCATTCAACCCACATAATTCTTGACCTTGCCAATTAAGCAGGGTTGTATCATTGTTGAATTGGTCCTGATGTTGTGAAGATGCATCATTGCATGCACTCTGCTGCGAACTTGAAGCATTTTGTACCATCAATGCTTGATTGATGAGTCCATTTGAACAAGTGACTTGATTATGAGGCTGGTTACAAGGGTAGCACCACTCATAATCAGCCGCTAAGTTGTTTTGAGTGGGAACCAGGTCCCTGACTACACTAACAGGTGCTGGAGCATAGGCTTGAAAAGGCCTTGTGTTCACACTCTATCTTGGGCCCTGATAATTGCCCTGATAATGTTGTCTATTCCCTTGGAATTGCTGCTGTTGACCTTGAAAAGGCTGACTTGAGGCCTGATTTTGCTGTTGATAAGGCCTGGAATAGGTCTGTTGCTTTTCCAAGTTCACCAACTTGTTACCAAAAGTCTGTAAAAGACTTTTGATCTCTTGTAATTCATTTGATGAGCTTGAAGCAACACTTTCTTTCTTTTCAATGGTTTGAACAACAACTGGTAGCATTGGTACAGCTAGTAGAGGTGTGAAAGGAGGTATTTGCAAAGGGATGTTTGCATAAATTTCTTAAAATATTGGCATTGGTGGTCTAGGAGCGAGTTTTCCTACTTGTATCAAGCTGTTTTAAGCTCTAATAGCTTTTTCAAAGGCATCTGGTAGAGAGACCCCTCCCATCGACTGTATCATAACAACTATATCGTTGTTCAGAGCTCTCAAAAAATATAAAAATGCGTACTCTGGAGGTGGCCTCACCGTTGCAGGGATTCTATCCCAAGTTCTTTGAAATCTGAAGTTGAAATCATGCATCTGCTCTTGCGGAGCCCTCTTAATTGTTGTCAGTTGCTCCAATAGAGACAAGTTGTCGAACCTGTCTTGGAATTGCTTATGCAACTTATCTCCAAACTCATCCCATGTGGAAATTGAACTGACTGGTAGGCTCCTATACCACTGCACAACTCTTCCTTTCAGTGAAGCAGCTAATAATCTGACTACAACGTCCTCTTGGGTTATGTGATGGACTCCACACAATGAAGCCACATCTCTCATATGCTCAATTGGAGTAGTTTGGTCTTCCCCTGTGAAATTTGGCAGACTCTTCAAGGCTGCCACTGGGATATCATTGTGTTGTGCCAGGTTCAAGGGGCTCCCTCCATTAAAAGTAACAAAGGGGTGATTCCTTGGAGCGGCCATTGGAGGTGGTTGTGGTTGATTTACTTGAATTTAAAAATGAGATCCCACTGATGGAGGAGAAGACTGAGTTCTTCTAGAATAGATGATTGTAGTTCTTTGCCTCTCTTCTACTCTGCCTTGTCTTCTTGGTGGTGACAGCTGTAGGTACTCGAAAGGGCTTGAACTACTTCTTGTTTGAACTTTTTCATAAACTGGAGAAGGCGTTGATTTTTGGAGTCCTTCCTCTTTGTGGAGTCACCAAGTATGCCAAAGGACTTTTGTAAAGTCTGTAATCCACTGGCTGCATACTAAAATAATAGTTTAAATTAATTTCTGTCCCACCGGGCGTGCCAGAAATTGTTGTCACCTAGAAATGCACCCTAATGTGAAGTTATAAAAACTAAGCTTTCTAGTGAAACATTGGATCACTCCAAGGCTGTGGGTCACCTGAGATTGGAGTGAACCTCCGGAGAAGGTCGGCTTCCTTTGGTGTCACCTAAACTATTGATCTTTACGAAGTAAAGGGAGAAGAAAATACATTAAAAGTTAAAACTAGCTCTGTGGTGATACACCGAATTAATTAGAAATCATAAAAATGAAAATAGGATGAAACACACTAGAGAAAACTAGACTGCTGCTATTTTACCTACTCAACATCACCTCATTCAGCTTTATGCATTACTCTTGGCAGGTTTGATCCACATACATATCTCAAGAAGGAAGGAACAATCTTCACAACTAAGTGGTATGAATGCAAATTTAGTAAAACATTGTTAAAGAAATACTTACATAAGCTAGCATATAGAAAATGAGAGTGGTACAGGCATCAATACTTGTTTTCAAGATGAACTCTGTTTTGCATTCCAAAATTTTAGTCAAGTTACAAATAGATACACTAATTGAGAAAGGATTGACGAAAGAATCACTGACTCCCTTGAATGAATAAATCCAACTATTTACAAAAGGCAAAAAATGCCTTATATACAGACTATATGTCGGCCCCTTAGGGCTTACAAAAATATCCTAATCGGGATAGGATTTTTTCCTTATATCTTTTGTTGAATTAATGATGCATCCCTGCGTGTCCCTCTTGTTGGTGTCGGTGAAGAAACATTCCAAAGAAGTCCCCTCCTGATCTTTCTGCAACCACCGCATTCAATTCCTGGCATCGTGTCCTATTGAGCTACTTGGCTGAACGCCTTGAATGCTAACTGAGTTCACCGTGATTCGGGTTGCATTCATTCTGTGTCGGCATTTTACGCTCTGTCACGGCTTGCCTTAGCTTCTCCTGGTTGGTAGATCTTACTCCACGTGGATTCACGGGTAGTCAAAACTCCTTAGTCAGAATCGCATCTTGGCGAGACACTGGAAGTGTCTCACCAATGCGATCATGTGTCTCTACAGCTTTAGAAGTCATATGTTACTGCCAAAACCATCAGCAAGACATGCGGATTTGGTTAGAAGTCATAGCAAGCACCATTGAGTCACACCGATATCCTTTTCATTCGGCACATCCATCGCTGTCGGCCAGAGATTATTTGTTCGGGAAGACCTCTCTAACGAGCCCTCCATTTATTTACCCCGAGCTCGCTCTTCTCTTCCAGGCTCGAGTTCCTTTGGCTTTCGGTGAGACCTTACCAAGTCGGCAAGACATTGGTCTGTCGGCCAGACCTCGTATCGAGCATCTTTGTCATATCAGCATTTCCCTTTGCCACCGAGACTCTATAGCGAAGTCTCCCTATTTTTCCGAAGCTCACTTTGAGTTCGGAGAAATCTTGCTTGGTTGGCAAGACATTCTGCCGACCCACCCTCGTTTCGTCTGAGCTTTCTTTTCCTTCACTAAGACTCTCGCCGGTCAGGAAGAGTTCTTCTCGAGCTCCTTGTGTTATGCCAAAGACTCCTCCATTGTCGGTGAGACCCACGCCGAACTCTCCGATGAAATACCATCGGCGTAACCCCTGCCGATCGCTGAGACATCACTGCAAAAGCCTCAAGTCTTGGCGAGGCCTTTCTTCTATTCTTGGTGGTTCCTTCATCCTTCATCAAGATATACGCTGAACTGATTTCCCTGCCGAGACTTTTCATTCACTGAGACATCGCTATGTCGGCCAGACATCATCCTGATTTGAAAGCTACACCGAAGATCACTGTTGTTGACAAGACATTGAACCTTCACTAGGACTTCTCATTGAGCATTATAGGTCTCCCCGAAGCCCGTGGTCACCAAGAGTCTCGCCGAGTGTCGATTGAATGGCCTATCGGCCAAGAAAATCCACGTGGTAAGAGGTCATACCGAACCTTCTCTGTTATAGCGATAGCTCTACAGGCTCGTTCAGTGTGACTGAAACTAGGTCTCAGCAACCTGCTCAAGATGGAATGAATCAAAACAGTCAGTCGGCCAGATAGTAGGAGGGTCCTGCCAACTTTCTCCTTGGATGATTTTCATGCCGAATCTTCCTAGGGTAACTTCTCTCACTGAGTTCCTTGTGACCTAGCAACATATGTAGAGTCTTTGCCCTTGTGTGAATGTCCCACTGGCCTTTGAAGATCTAACATTTGATTATCTTGCCTAATTTAATTGTAGGTGAAATAGAGGCAACAGATGCAACTCGGGATCTTGAACAGGTAAGTATCTATTATCTGATACTATAAGAATTGATAATGAAAAATCTCTCACATCATGATATTATAACTAAAGTGATTTTAAAAACCATGATTTTTGAAAACCAAGTTCCTTCCACAGAGAAGCCCTCTTCTATCCTTATCGATCATATTAATCACATTTTCCATGGGACACACTATGACACTTACAACAAGTTTTTTTATCCTTAAGTCTTCTAAGATAGGTAATGCAATTTGTGTAGAAGACTTGGAAAAGGAAAAAGAATGCGGATATTGCTTGCTATGGAAGAGCTAATGGTCATAGTGATTTTTATAATTATTATTTTTTAATTTTATTTTTATAAGCAATGATGACTTTTGATTTATATTTTAATTTTGGAGAGCCTGGATCCATGATTCTAAGGGTTGTGAAGATTTATGAAAATAATTTGTTGTGTTCCTTTCGAAAAACCTGGGTTTAAGATTTTTTTTTGAATCCATGATAATGTGAATAACAACAAAAGCATCATTTTGTTCTTAAAGTGGTTGTTTCTATCATGATTTGTAAAGTACTTTTGATCCACTCTAGTTGAGCATAAGGCCTGTACATTTCTTCAGGTTGGTAGTTGTCTCATTTTACTAGTTGTGTAAGAGCTGGAACATTATATCTTGTGCAAGATAATATAATATTCTTATTTTCGTTGAACTCTTTCATGCAATAAAATCCACATTTCCATTTTTTTTTCCCCGTTATGCTTTCTTTCTTTAGGAATTTAAGTTGTTACATCTGTTTTCTTTTATCACATTATTTTTCAATGAATTTGAAATTGTTTTCCCTGTGTCTTTCTTCTTCTTATACTATCATATAGATTAAGCTATCAATCTATCCCATATGATATAAAATAGCTAAATTATAAGTAATTTGAAGGGTTGTTTATTTTATTATTAGTGCCCAACTCAAATTCTTTTGGTTTTGTCTTGTGAGAAATTGGATGTCCCTCACCCAATGCTAGTAAAGATGCAACTACAAGTTGGCTATTATTAGCTCATTTGAATCTTGTCTACCTACCATAATCTACATCAAGATTTCAGTAAGGTTGAAGAATAACTTGCAATAATGTGTTTGGAGGAATTCAATCAATTTTTCTGTCACTATTTTTGTATGACCAAAAAATTACCTCCTATAAAATAGAAAAAGATCCATCATAGTCATAACTATGAGAAGAGATATTTGTGACATTACATGTATTTAAATGTACGAGGTAGAAAGCTAACATAAAATGCACAATCAGAAAGTTCCTTCATCTTGAGAATTTAGTTCAATGAAAAATATTACAACAGTGTCAACTGTAGCATAAACCAAGGAGTTGTCTATTTGATTTGAATACACAGATTGCTAATTTTGAAAGGGAAATACATGTTTCCTATTTGTAACAACTTTCCTTATTTCCTAATATTGTTTATGGTATTACATGTCACCATTTGAAAAATTTCAATATTACTATTAAGTTGTTATAATATCAACACTTTTGCTAAAACATAGCAGACACAACAAATAAAAACAAGACTATTCTTACACATTTTGGCAGGAACTTCGTTGCTCTGTAGCTCTTGTTTCAAATAGTTCACTGTCTTTTCTATGCTATGCATTCTTGGAAAAAATCTATCAAAGCATAATAGTAAGCAATAGAATAGACAAGGCAATGAGCTATTTGAAAAAAAATGCCTCAAAGAAATGTGGTCTCATGGTGATGTCCATCACCATGAGACTATTGAGAAAATCTGTCTCAACCTTGCAATTACATAAGGTACTATTGATAAATAAGGTATTGTTCAACCAACGACGACGGGGGGGCATGGGGGGGATCCCCCCCATGAGGGGTCCTATCTGACGTTCATTTGGACCATTCATCATTATGTCTCATATTGGATGACCAATATTTTATTAGATTGACTTGCCCTAGAAGGCAACCCTATTTTATGAGGGCATTGTATTATGGTTGTGTATTGCAATGTATTATGAGAGTCTGATAGCGGTTGTGTTGCCTCTAGATCTCTGAGTGGTGATACTCCTATGAGAATCTTGCTTTGTAAGTATATTGTAATCTTTGTGATTGTTGAATAGTATATTGGGCAGATTTTGGAGTGTGGGGTTTTTCTCCCGAAAGGGTTTTCCCCACGTAAATCATTGTGTTGTGCTATGCATGATATTTGTGTTTATTTTTGTTTAATTTTTTGTAACTATTAAAGATTTGTAAGAGTTTTCATTATTCTCCTCTCAAGGTTAGTGTAGGAAGTTGTTTTGCTACCTTATCTTCCTTACAAAGACCACATTTCTTTGAGGCATTTTTTCAAATAGCTCTCTGCCTTGTCTATTTTACCACATTTTCCATACATGTCTACCAAAGCATTTTATCAAACAGTTCACTTCCTTGCTTCTATGACTAAAATCCTAAAAAAGGTGCTTTCCAACAAACTATGGATGCTTGGAAAAAATCTATCAAAGAATAATAGTAAGTAATAGCATAGACAATGCAGTGAGTTATTTGAAAAAATGCCTCAAATAAATGTGGTCTCATGGTGATGGAATGAAATTCCATCACCATGAGACCACATTTATTTGAGGAATTTTTCCAAACAACTCACTTCCTTAAGAATAGATAATCCTCTTTAATCAAATAAAATCATTTTAAAGTCTTGGATTTGATCCCCAAATCTAATCCCATCCTCCATCTTCATCCTTAAATCCTATTCTTCCAATCCCCAAGTTCATTTTTAATCTATCATCTTAATTTCCATCCTCATCCAAAATAAATACCAATCTTTCTTCCAATCAATCCTCCACCATGTCTAACCATCTAATCTATCCTCCATCCAACCTAATCTATTATAACCCAACTTCATCCATTCCAACCAACCCCAACCATATCAATGATGATGAGGATAGCCTTTTTGACCAAACTAAATATAATCCCAATGATGATAATGAGAGCATTGTGGATCACCTTGAATCCATTTTTAATAGACAAAATGCTCCAATTTTCCACCAATCCCCCATCCAAAGCTCCCCTCAAATCCCATCCATATCATCCCCATCCACCACCACTAATTTTATCCTCACCTCCTACTTCCATAATTATAAGGATGCCATGCTTATATGTCTCCTTAGCATTGGTGCTAAGCTTCCATCCTCCCTACCATAATCCAATCCCTATCCATCTCCTCTTTCTTATCCTTCCCCTTTGACAACAAAAACCAATCCTTTAGCTAAAATTCCCCTCCAAATCCTTTTCAAGGTCCTCATTCCCATCCTCAATTTACCAATCCATGGAAGCTTCCACCTCTTATTCCACTTGATCATATCCCACATCCTTAAAATCCACATCACCCCACTATTACCAAGAAAAGTCATCCAATTTCTCACATAATAACATCCTCCAAGGACTATTTTTAAAGGTGGTTGTTTCCCCATGCAAAAGCAAAAGTGTTTCAATCTTCCCATATCATGCATGCACCTTGATCACCCCCACATCAAGATAAACCCTAATGCCCTAAATCTTAAATGAATCCCCTATCAATCCATCTATCTAAGTTGAAGAGTCTATAAAACTTTCCTCCCTCATCACACCATCCATATCAAATGAATTATGTCCATCTCCTAATCCAAAGCATGCTAACATAGATTCCCAACATATACATATCAAGGAAACCATTCTCCTCCATCATATGATCCCCTTCCATATCATGATCCCATTTCCAATCAATAACAACATATCCCTTTCATCTCATCTAATGATATCTTTCCATCTCAAGAGAAAGATATCCCTTCATCCCCCTCTCACAATCCCCTCTCCCTCACTTCATCTAATGACATCCTTTCTTGTCTAGATCAAATTACCTCTTCCACTTCATTGTATGATCACTCTAGAAATGTGGTCTCAAAGTAAAACTTCCACCCCATCTAATAGTCCTCTTCCCTCATGATCAAAACACCCCTCCCTCTTGATGGCATGATCCCCCTCGATCTCATAACCAAGACCACGCTATACCATCCACCCTATCTTAGCATAATAGCAAAGAGAAGGAAATGAACTATTTGAAAAATTGCCTCAAAGAAATGTGGTCTAATGGTGATGGAATTCCATGACAAACAAATTTTTCATGGCATTCCATCACCATGAGACTGCATTTCTTTGAGGTATTTTTTCAAATAGTTCAATGCCTTCTCTATGCTACCACATTTTTCATACATTTCTACCAAAGCATTTTATCAAATAGTTCATTTCCTTGTTGCTATGGATAAAAGCCTAAAATAGGTACTTTCAAACAAGCTATGGATAGGGAAAATAGTAAGAATAATAGTAAGAAATATATCGTTCAATAAGTACTCAAAATTTTGTTGATTATCTCATACATTATAAGTCGTAACCTGCATCACTATTCTAGTTTTCGTGATTGAATAACTTGTTTCATTTTTCAGATGATGAAGCATAAACACCTCTGATATTGATAGGGAAATGGAGCATGGTGTATCTTCCGCAATAGGCAGCTCGATGGCTCTCAAGGGGTATGACAAAGATTAGTAAATTTCAAATTACATTCATTGTTATAGATGTTTATTATTGAAAAATCAAATGATTATTGATTTGTAGTTTAATTTCTATTTGGATGGTTTCTATAGGACTTTGGAATGCCAGAGTCTGAGCATGCAGACCTTCTGCTTGAGGAGAGAGATCATTTGGTAGTGGTAAGTGATTATTTTGTTAAATATATCATTTTTTATAATGTAATTTTTATATATTAATGTCTTGTTATTGCAATAGTTGAAGCTTGGTTAGGAACTAAATAGGGGGATCAACCCTCAAATTCAAAGTAAATGAGTGTCATATGCATCTCCATCCCCCCAACTAATAAAGGCCACTTGTCTGTTTTCTTCAGTTGGAGGGAAATGAATTTTGATTGGGGTCCTTTGTTGTATTCTTATATGGCATTTTTGGACATATTTTGTATTGTGTATACTTGACATTATATGCCTATATGGTATTCTTGTAAGCCTATACAACTATTTTGTATATATTTTATACTTATATCGACATATATTGATGTATGCCTACATGGCTATTTTGTTAATTCAAATATTTTTTATTGATGGTGTCCATATTTGTATTATAAATCCATGCTTCAATAGATATTTGTAGATGGTTTACTTTAAATATTTAAAATCCAAGTGTTTTCCATGCACTCTTCTTTTCTATAATTGTAAATATATAATAAAGTTTGAACATTATTCTCCTATAAGATTATTGAACATTAAATCAATCATATGAATATAGTAATGCTTCATGCTTCATGCTTTATATCATTGAGGACGAAATCTACCATTCCATGTGTATGCTTCATGCTACCATTCGCTTGTGTGTTTCATGCTTCATGTATTACGTAGATAAAGAAAACATCATAAAACTATTGACAAAAGAAAATGGAAAGTAACAACTAAGTCTCACAAAAAAAAACTCAAGGCATGCAAGTCTTATTAAGGATCATAAGGGCATTGGATTATTGGAAATCAAGAGACCACAAATCAACCTTCCCAACAACAAACTTCATAGATATTCATCCTATTTCTAAACATGAATTCAAACCCAATAATTAGAAGAATGCAAATTTAAAAGATAAAATTGTGCTTACAATAGTCAATAAACAACTTCAAGAGACGTGCATGACAAAAATAGAACCAACTGAAAGTTCAAAAATTTCCTTTTTCCCAAGCAATCTGAAAAGTTGTAGATAAATCAATTTAGGTTCTCACAATTAGTGATGATATGAATTTGGTTGTGACTTTTCAAAGGTGAAAAGTTGTGCCCCTTCAAATAGGAAAGACTATGACCCTTTCATAACAAAGCATGATGACCATTCCCAGCGTAGATGTGTCCATCTAGACGTATTCACACTAACTATTGGCCCCATGAAGAACAAAATAAAAAGTAGCCTACCTTGCAACTTTACACTACATGCATCTGACAATTTTTGGGGCATCAGAAAAACTTTCACCATAAGAAAATGACTTGGAGCTATCAAAAACTGAGAGAGGTTATTGTAGAGGGACCCTACATGATCCTGTAGCCTTAGACATAATGTTTCTAAGTGCCATGGTGTTGATGATGTTTTCTGCACAACAACAACTTAGACAAAATATGAAATCCTATCTCTCTTGAAAGGTAAATCTCTATCAGCAAGCCTCAAGAGATAACCCCAAGGTCTCTAATGTCAGGTCTTGACAATGCATAAACAACTCAGTGATAAATGTGAAAATGTTGGTAATCACAAAGGGACCTTACTACAAGAAAATACTGAATCTTTAACTTATCAAATCTAGCAATGTGATGATACTTTGATCCTAAATCTAACTCAAATGATAAAGAAATAACAAAATATTAGGGTTTCATAAAGATATCTAAGATTAAAACTCCTCCTAAGATTAACAATGCAAATGATGAAATACTTGAAATGGACCAATCCCTCATAAACTAATTCCTGCTTAACCTAGATGAACCTACAATCTCACAGAAACATTGCAATCTTCTAAGGCATTAAAGATTTTCAGATCATGAACATTCATCCAAGACAATCCAATTGCAATTGAAATGAATAAATCCTCACAATTGAACTAAGCATAATGAATATAAAG
Organism: Sequoia sempervirens; assembly: GCA_007258455.2. NCBI lineage: Eukaryota > Viridiplantae > Streptophyta > Pinopsida > Cupressales > Cupressaceae > Sequoia > Sequoia sempervirens. Next base: position 80,732 of record VDFB02139462.1, on the reverse strand, counting down.
GTCTAGGCTAACTTTGCAAAGCAACTAACATTCGGCTAGCTGCAAAAAGTATGGACTAGGGATTGCTGCAAACACTTCAAGCATCAAATCATAAACACCATTGAATTAGATCTAACATACATCTAATAACCTTGAGCAATTTCAAAAGATAGAATCATAAGAACCATGCAAGATAAGTCAATACAAAAGAGATCACCAGAAAATCACAATGTCTTCAATTGTATTGAATCACCAAATTTCAACAACAATTCCAATGTTCTGTTACAACACTTGCTTAGAATGACCTAATTTCTACCTCTGCTCTACTGTTTAATTTGCTCTAATAACTATTTGTCTTTCTATTCTATGTTCTCTATTCTATATCTTACAAATGAGGTGAAATGCCAAATTTATAAGAACCTCCAAAGCATGTCGGCCCAACTAATGTTTACAATAATAAATGGACATAAAACAGGTCAGCCCAAGGAGAATTCAAAATTAAAAAAATTAGCATTAAATGCTTGAACTCAATCCAAGTCGGCCTAGGATTTTCAATATAATTCAAACCAATGCACAAGTTTCAATGCAGCCCTATATTAACTGCTTCCTTCCATTCTTATCCTGAGCGCACCTCACCAAGTTAGCCAAGGGGTGGAGTAACCTGTACTTGAATTTCTCCTTTAATCAAATTAATTTCATTTCCAGAACTTCCTTGACAACCCAGTTAAATTCAGTCTGCACTCAACAAAAACCACCCTTAATAATATCCACTATAACATGAAGATCAAAATTATCCCATCATCAATAACATATTCATCATTCAAACAAATCCGAGCAAAGATTGAAATCAACCCAGAAACATCGCTAAATCGCAATCAACACAATTCAGGATTTCAAGCCCTTCGCAGAATCTAGGCTAGAGGGGAATTTCAGGGAAATCTAGGCCAGGCGGATTCCAGTGGAAACAACATGAAAAAACCCATAAGTAACATAATCTGATAATTATCAAGCAAGAAACAACATGAGATATCTTAAAATAGCTCAAATTAATCATAAAATGCATAGTTATTCATTAACAAATCATGTTATGTCACAATTCTTCATTTTCCACCAAATTTCAGAGAAATCCGCACGGGACAGATTTCCGCGAATGAAGCGATAGCCTGTAGATTTCAGAAAAACAAAGGAATGAAGGACTTTCGGGAAAATCCAGAGGGAGCGAAAATCTGGGAAGCATGCAAAACTCTAGAAAATTGTGAAATTCGGGAAAAATAGGAGAAAATAGAAAGTCGAGAAAATCTGCCAGCGTAGGAAAATCCTGAAGCTGAAAGAAAACCTGAATATCAGTATCCTCCCATGATCTCACTCAAATTGATCGAAGATCACAGATTTGAGGACCTTGGGCATGGAACCAACTTAACCTAAACCTCCTACAGTTCTTCTTTGAATTCTAGGCTCATTCAAAAGCAAGTTAAGATGAAACGGCGATGCCCTAGGCATGAAACCCTTAATTTTGACCATTAACGCACAGAGCAAGCTCAGCCATACAAGAATTCAAACTCCAAGAAAAACTGTAACATCAAAGCACTACTCACATTCATCAATCAAAGCAAGGCAACATGTACCTACCATTCGATGAAGAGGAAATTGATCTTAGAAATAAAAAATGACAGCTTATTGGCACCCAACAAAGAACAGTAACAATAACGCCCAAGAAATCACCACCAAATCTAACAATTCAAAAATTCAATATGCCACAACAAGCCAAGTACCCAAGGATCAAATATCCCAACCCAAGAGAATGCAAATGATAAATCATAATGGCACAAGAATCCCCAAAGATCGACCAAATACAACCCTCAATGGAGATGGGTTATTAGCTAGGAAAGCCATTGGTGGAGGTGGGGGTGGTAATGGCTGATTTATGACTGGCTGAGGTTGTGGAATGTGAATTTCCTCAGACTCAGACTCAGATGAACTTGATGAAGATGAGAATGATGGAGATGATGGAGGTGATTGGGTGGATGGTGATTCTCCCCTTCTGCTGGTCCTTCTTGACCTAGTAGGGGCTGGTAATTCTTGAGATTCCTCCTCTCCTGGAGTAGATCTGGTCCTTCTTCTAAATCTTTCAGGAGAGATAACAGACAAAAATTGATCCAGCTTGCTTATTCAGGCCTTCCTTCTAGCGCCAATCTATTGATGATATTTTCTGCATAGCAACAACTCAGACAAAATATGAAATCCTATCTCTCTTGAAAGGTAAATCTCTATCAGCAAGCCTCAAGAGATAACCCCAAGGTCTCTAATGTCAGGTCTTGACAATGCATAAACAACTTAGTGATAAATGTGAAAATGTTGGTAATCACAAAGGGACCTTACTACAAGCAAATACTGAATCTTTAACTTATCAAATCTGTCAATGTGATGATACTTTGATCCTAAATCTAACTCAAATGATAAAGAAATGACAAAAGATTAGGGTTTCATAAAGATATCTAAGATTAAAACTACTCCTAAGACTAACAATGCAAATGATGAAATACTTGAAATGGACAAATCCCTCATAAACTAGTTCCTGCTTAACCTAGATGAACCTGCAATCTCACAGAAACGGTGCAATCTTCTAAGGCATTAAAGATTTTCAGATCATGAACATTCATCCAAGATAACCCATTGCAATTGAAATGAATAAATCCTCACAGTTGAACTAAGCACAATGAATATAAAGGTCCAGGCTAACTTTGCAAAGCAACTAACAATCAACTAGCTGCAAAAAGTATGGACTAGGGATTGCTACAAACACTTCAAGCATCAAATCATAAACATCATTGAATCAGATCTAACATACATCTAATAACCTTGAGCAATTTCAAAAGATAGAATCATAAGAACCATGCAAGATAAGCCAACACAAAAGAGATCACTAGAAAATCACAATGTCTTCAATTGTATTGAATCACCGAATTTCAGCAACAATTCGAATGTTTTGTTACAACACTTGTTCAAAATGACTTAATTTCTACCTCTGCTCTACTACTTAATTCGCTCTAAGAACTATTTGTCTTTCTATTCTATGTTCTCTATTATATATCTTACAAATGAGGCAAAATGCCAAATTTATATGAACCTCCAAAGCATGTCGGCCCAACTAATGTTTACAATAATAAATGGCCATAAATCAGGTCGGCCCAAGGAGAATTCAAAATAAAACAAATTAGCATTAAATGCTTGAACTCAATCCAAGTCGGCCTGGGATCTTCAATATAATTCAAGCCAATGCACAAGTTTCAATGCAACCCTATATTAACTGTTTCCTTCCGTTCTTATCCTGAGCGCACCTCACCAAGTTGGCCAAGGGTTCCAGGAGTAACCTGTACTTGAATTTCTCCTTTAATCAAATTAATTTCATCTCTAGAACTTCCTTGACGGCCCAATTAAATTCAACTTGCACTTAGCGAAACCCACCATTAATAATATCCACTATAACATGAAGATCATAATTAGCCCATCATCAATAACATATTCATCATTCAAACAAATCCAAGCAAAGATCAAAATCAACCTAGAAACATTGCTAAATTGCAATCAACACAGTTCAAGATTTCAAGCCCTCTGCGGAATCTAGGCCAGGTAGATTCCAATGGAAACAACATGAAAACACCCATAAGTAACATAATACAATCATTATCAACCAAGAAACAACATGAGAGATCTTAAAATAGCTCAAATTAATGATAAAATGCATAGTCATTCGTTAACAAATCATGCTATCTCACAATTCTTCGTTTTCCACCAAATTTTGGAGAAATCCACACGAGACAGATTTCTGCGAACGAAGCGATAACCTGCAGATTTCAAAAAAACAAAGGAACGAAGGAATTTTAGGAAAATCCGGAGGGAGCAGAAATCCGCGAACCATGCAAAACTCCAAAAAACTGTGAAATTCAGGAAAAATAGGAGAAAATGGAAAGTTAGGAAAATCCGCCAGTGCAGGAAAATCTCGAAGCTGAAAGAAAACCCGAATATCGACATCCTCCCACGATCTCACTCAAATTGATCAAAGATCACAAATTTGAGGACCTTGGGCACAAAACGAGCTTAACCTGAACCTCCTACAGATCTTCTTTGAATTCTAGGCTCATTCAAAAGCAAGTTAAGACGAAACGGTGACGCCCTAGGCATGAAACCCTAAATTTTGACCATTAACGCACAACTCAACAAGCTCGGCCATACATGAATTCAAAATCCAAGCAAAACTATAACCTCAAAGCACTACTCACATTCATCAATCAAAGAAAGGAAACATGTACCTACCATTCGATGAAGAGGAAATCGATCTCAGAAATAACAAATGACAGCTTATTGGCGCCCAACAAAGAACAGTAACAATAACGCCTAGGAAATCACCACCAAATCCAACAATTCACAAATTCAGTATGCCACAACAAGCCAAGTACCCAAGGATCAAATATCCCAACCCAAGAGAATGCAAATGATAAATCATAATGGCACAAGAATCCCCAAAGATCGACCAAATACAACCCTCACAAATTGCACCAAGTAAGACAAGCTAGAGAAGTTCAAAAACTCGACGACAAAGTAGAAATTTAGAAAAATTTGGCCCAGGGAGAATTTCGCGAAGGCCAAAAATCTCTAAATCATAGTGTAAATCAGACTGAGTTGGACCTTGAATGAAATCCGGGAAAATCCGGACGGGGCGAAAAATCCCGAACTGGCGCAAAAACCTGAACTCCACCCAGAACTTAAGATTTTGAACATGCAACTTAGGGAAAACACTTAGGAAAGCAAGATATACGTTTAAGCTCATGCCAAGGCAATGAAAATCCTCAAAATCAAAGGGGCCAAAACACAAAAGCGAAAGCAAAAGAGGGTCCCTGCCTTCAACGGGGCGTGTGTGTGAAAACTGCACAACACATGGTTTTTGAGTAATTTCTTGTCAAAGTTCACTGCCTCGTTGCACCTTGGTCTCTTAAGAGACTTCATCGGTACAATGTAGCTTAGATTGTTCTGGCATGTTTTGGTACAAAATAGGACCTTTTCTAGCATAAACCCACCCATCTAGACGTGTTAGAACAGTTGGTTTGGTTGGATGACAAACATAATGAAAGTTACACCACTTTGTAACTTTACACTACATGCAATTGACCCGTTTTCGATCAACTGAAAACTCTTCACCATAAGAAAACAAATTGGAGCTTTCAAAAATTGAGAGAAGTTATTATAGAGGGGCCCTACATGATATCATAGCCTCAAAAGAAATGTTTCTAAGTGCCATGGTTTTTGATTAATCACTCGTAGAAGTTTACTACCCCTTTGCACTTTGGTCTCTTAAGAGACTTCATCGGTACAATGTAGCTCAGATTGTTCCAACATGTTTGAGTGTGAAATAAGACATTGCCTAGCATAAACCCACCACTCCAAATGTGTTGGAACAGTTGGTTTGGTCGTATGATGAACATAACAAAAGTTACACCACTTTGCAAATTTACACTACATGCAACTGACCTGTTTTCCATCAACTAAAAACTCTTCACCATGGGAAAATGACTTAGAGCTATAAAAAAATGAGAGGTTTTATTGTAGAGGGGCCCTACATTATCTCATATCCTCAGAAGAAATGTTTCTAAGTGTCATGGTTTCTGAGTAATCTCTCATCGAAGTTCATTGCCCCTTTGCACTTTGGTCTCTTAAGAGACTTCACTGATATAATGTAGCTCAAACTGTTCTAGCATGTTTGGGTTTGAAACATGAACTTACCTAGCATAAATCCACACATCTAGACATGTTGGAATAGTTAGTCTGGTCGTATGATGAACACAACAAAAGTTACACCACTTTACAACTTTACACTACATGCAACTAACCCGTTTTCCATCAATTGAAAACTCTTCACCATAGGAAAATGACTTGGAGCTATCAAAAAATGAGAGAGGTTATTATAGAGAACCCTATGTGATCTCGTAGCCTCAGATAGAATGTTTCTAAGTTCCACGGTTTCTGAGCAATTGCTTATCGAAGTTTTTTTCCCCTTTGCACTTTGGTCTCTTAAGAGACTTCACCGATACAATGTAGTTTAGACTGTTCTAACATGTTTGGGTGGAAAAAAAAGGACCTTTCTTAGCATAAACCCACCCATCTAGACATGTTGGAATAGTCAGTTGGATCATATGATGAATAGAACAAAAGTTACACCACTTTGCAACTTTACACTACATGCAACTAACCCATTTTCCATCAACTGAAAAATCTTCACCACATGAAAATAACTTGGAGCTATCAAAAACTGAGAGAGGTTATTGTAGAGGGACCCTACATGATCCCATAGCTTTAGACATAATGTTTCTAAGTGCCATGGTTTTTGAGTAATCACTCGTCGAAATTTACTCCCCTTTGCACTTTGGTCTCTTAAGAGACTTCCTCGGTACAATGTAGCTCATACTATTTCATCATGTTTGAGTGCAAAATAGGACCTTTCCTAGCATAAACCCACCCATCTAGATGTTTTGGAATAGTCAGTTTGGTCGTATGATGAACATAATAAAATTTACACCATTTTGCAACTTTACACTACATGCAACTGGCCCGTTTTCCATCAATTGGAAACTCTTGACCATGGGAAAATGACTTGGATATATCAAAAACTAAGAAAGGTTATTGTAGAGGGGCCCTACATTATCCCATAGACTTAGACAAAATGTTTCTAAGTGCCACGGTTTTTGAGTAATCGCTCATCAAATTTTTCTGCCCCTTTGCACTTTGGTCTCTTAAGAGACTTTGTCGGTATAATGTAGCTCAGATTGTTCTAACATGTTTAGGTGCAAAACAAGACCTTTCCTAGCATAAAACCACCCATATAAATGTGTTGTAATAGTTGGTTTGGTGGTATGGCAGACATAACGAAAGTTACACCACTTTACAACTTTACACTACATGCAACTGACCCGTTTTCTATCAACTGAAAACTCTTCACCACGAGAAAAAAAACTTGGAGCTATTAAAAACTAAGAGAGATTATTTTATAGGGGCCCTACATGATTCAATAGCCTCAGATGTAATGTTTTTAAGTGCCACATTTTTTGATTAATTTCTCATCGAAGTTTGTTGTCCCTTTGCACTTTGGTTTCTTAAGAGACTTCACTAGTACAATGTAGCTCAGATTGTTTCGACATGTTTGGGTGTGAAACATGAACTTTCCTAGCATAAAACCACCCATACAGACATGTTGGAACAGTTGGTTTGGTTGTATGATGAACAAACCAAAAGTTACACCACTTTCCAAATTTACACTACATGCAACTGACCTGTTTTCCATCAACTGAAAACTCTTCACCACGAGCAAATGACTTGGAGCTATCAAAAACTGAGAGAGGTTATTATAGAGGGGCCCTACATGATCTCATAACCTCAAAAAAAATGTTTCTAAGTGTCAAGTTTTTTGAGTAATTTCTCATTGATGTTTGTTGCCCCTTTGCACTTTAGTCTATTAAGAGAATTCGCCGATACAGTGTAGCTCAAATTGTTCCGGCATGTTTGGGTGTGAGAAAATAAATTTCCAAGCATAAACCCAGCACATCTGACCATGAACAAAATGAAAGTTACACCACCTTGCAACTTTACATTGCATGCATTTGAACCGTTTTCCATCAAATGAAAACTAACCTCAAAGTATTTTTAGAGCAGAATAACCTCCTTTTCATTGACGATAAAATATTTTTCTTATGTTTTAATTCCTTTTCTAAGTGGTTAATTTTAGTCTTCAGTTGTTTTTCTTCATTTTCAACACTTCCAACTATTGTTTTTGCAACTGCAACATGACCATCCACACATTTTTCATCATCCCTACTGCTCTTACCTATTAACACCCCCTAGTATTCCTTTTCATGATCTTCTAACTTCTTTTTTCATATCTTTTACTTTGATCTTTAGATCACCTTCTCTGTCATTAGCGCTTCTTCCTTATCATCTATTTCTAGTTGTATTTTCTCAATGGAAGTCTTAAGTTCAAGAATCTTTGACTTCATTTGTTCAAATCCACCATGTAATTCATAATTAGAAGACCTTCAAAAGATCCAAAGTTAGTAGATAAAGAAAACATCATAAAACTATTGACAAAAGAAAATGGAAAGTAATAACTAAGTCTCACAAACAAAAGCTCAAGGCATGCAAGTATTATTAAAGATCACAAGGGCATTGGATTATTAGAGATTAAGAGACCACAAATCAACCTTCCCAACAACAAACTTCATAGATATTCATCCTATTTCCACATATTGCCCATGCACCTTCCTTGAAACTTCTCGAGAGAAGGAAGAATCTCTTCATTTAAAACATTATCTATCTCATTCACTTTGGTCTACTTCTTTTCAAGTGTTTTTAGAGCAGATTCCTTTTTTATTTCATACATTATAGTGCTTTCTACCTCCAATTTTTCATTATCATTTTCCCATTGCACATACTACAAATGCACCTTCCTCAACTTCTCAAGAGAAAATTCCTTCTTTCATTTCTTGCATTCTACTACTTGTACCTCCAATTATGCATTGTCATTTTTCCATTGCCTATTTATAAAGGGTGGTTAATGATATTTGGATATGAGGTGTTGAGATATGCAAAGAAGGGAGGATATATTGTAGAGGGATATGTGAAATTTACTCTCAATGGACCCATTTGAAGGTAAATAAGCCTAATCCTCACAAGCAATGTACAAGAAAGGTATATAATCCCAATCCTAACAAGAAAGGTTGGATTAAATGTACTTGTATCAAGTCAGTGTTGCAGTGTAGATGATTTAGAGACATAATTTAAAAGATTAAGTGTTGTGAAGCCAACATATATATATTAAGCCTTGGTAGAGATCACACATACCTGGAGTCTGGCATATGTAACTTCACAAATCTTTTTGGAATTAAATTCAATCCAATGATGCTTGTGGAATTCTTTATAGAATTTCCATGTAGCTTTAACTGATGTAAAATTCACAAATGCATAGCCTAAATTATATATATTTATGCAAACCAAAATCAAGTTAATCTAGTTATTAGTTGAAAGCTTTTAAATCTCAATAATTTAACTATAATTATCAATGAAAAGTGATTATTTGATATTTTAACCTACTTAAAATCTATAAGAAAGTAAAAAAATCATTTTCTAAGAGAGGCTCATCCCCCTCCATGATGTTCTGGTTGCATTGCATGTAGTCATTGTCCAACATTTTTAGAATCATTTCCAGATTGCAAACAAATAAAAACATGATAATTATCATCAATAACTTTTGAAATGAAGTATTCAAATTAGGTAAAGAGAAATAGCTAAAACACAATATTTCCACTTTCTAACATTCTAGGTGACATGAAATGACATGATAAGACCAAGATAAGGGGAACTTACTCATATTTATTGGGAATAACCCTATAAAAGGTTTTGGGTGGAGATCAACCTCACCCAAAGCTAGGGAAATGACAATCAAAGTTACCTCTGTTACAATTTTTCTCCATAGTCTGACTGTCATGGTGCACGTGCTGATGCTTAATGTTGCTGCAATTTGTAGCTTGCCAAAGACCGCAAATGACTCTTGTCACTATTAAATTCTACCCACTATGGGGAGGATCAAACACTAATGGAAAATAGTTATTTGTATCACAATCAAGCGTGACATACATGTATGAGAAATTGCAACTCCCTTGGCATACATGTATGAGAAATGTGGAAGTATGGAGATGAACATGTGAATTGTTTGACAAAATTCATCGAAGAGATATGTCAAGGATTGGAATGATTGTAGGATATGCACAAAATGGAAAATGTATGGAAAATGTGGTAGCATAGACAAGGCAATGAGCTATTTGAAAAATGCATCAAAGAAATGGGGTCTCACCAGGAGAACCCATTTCTTTGAGGAATTTTTTCAAACAACTCACCTACCTTGTCATTGCTACCACATTGTCAAGGTAGTCATCTCACTACCTTGTCATTGCTACCACATTGTCAAGGTAGTCAGCTCACTACCTTGTCATTGTGGTAACATGAGGGAAAAATTATATATTTTGGATGGATGAAATGGAAATGGTTGATGTTTCAAGTGAAATGATGGTTGAGGAAGGGTTCCCCAAGTATGATCTAGAGCTACGAAGGTCAAGTTTGCAAATTGAAGTCTCAAGATGGTCAAATGGTGAAACCATAAATATGTACATCACCGTGAGACCCCATTTCTATGAGTCATGTTTTCAAACAACTCACTACCTTTTTTATGCTACCACATTGACAAGGTAGTGAGTTGATGTACTGTGAGACCCCATTTATTTGAGGCATTTTTTCAAACATCTCACTACCTTGTCAATGCTACTACATTGACAAGGTAGTGAGCTCACTACCTTGTCTATGCTACCACATTGACAAGGTAGTGAGCTCACTACCTTGTCTATGTTGTACCACATTGAAAAGGTAGTGAGTTGTTTAAAAAATTCCTCAAAGAAATGTGATCTCATGGTGATGTCCATAACCATGAGACCATATTTCTTTGAGGCATTTTTTCAAATAGCTCACTACCTTGTCTACGCTTTTTCTTACTATTATACTTTGATAGATTTTTTCCATACATCCATAGTTTGGTCAAAAGCACATGTTTTAGGATTTTAGCCATAGCAGTAAGGGGACCTTGGAATGGGGCATGACATCTATCAAAACATAAAAGGGGGGATTTTCATGAGTGTTCTGGTAGCAATTGCCTTAGTAGACACATGCAAAATGTGGATGCATAGAAAAGGCACATGAACTATTTGAAAAAATGCCTCAATGAGATATGTCCTCTTGGACTACAATGATTGCAGGATATGCACAAAATGGAAAATGTATGGAAAATGTGATAGCATAGACAAGGTAGTGAGTTGTTTGAAGAAATTCCTCAAAGAAATGTGGTCTCATGGTGATGGACCACATTTCTTTGAGGCATTTTTTCAAACAACTCACTACCTTGTCCATGCTACCACATTTTCCATACATGTCTACTAAAACATTTTATCAAACATGTTAGACAAGGAAATGAGTTGTTCGAAAAAATGTCTCAAAGAAATGTGGTCTCATGGTGATGGACATCACCATGAGACCACATTTCTTTGAGGCCTTTTGTAAAACATCTCACTACCTTTTCTATGCTACCACATTTTCCATACATGTATACCAAAGAATTTTATCAAATATGAAATCACCATGAGACCACATTTCTTTGAGAAATTTTTTCAAACAACTCACTACCTTTTCTATGCTTTTACTTTCTATTATAAATGCTTTGATATATTTTTTCCATGCATCTATAGTTTGGTTAAAAGCACATGTTTTAGGCTTTTAGCCATAGCAACAAGGAGACCTTGGAATGGGGTATGGCATATATCAAAACATAGAAGGGGAGGATTTTCATGAGTGTTATGGTTGAAATTGCCTTAGTAGACACATGGGAAATGTGGCTGCATAGACAAGGCACATGAACTATTTGAAAAAATTCCTCAATGAGATATGTCCTTGTGGACTACAATGATTGCAAGATATGCACAAAATGGGAAATTTATGGAAAATTTGGTAGCATAGACAAGGGAATGAGTTGTTTGAAAAAAATGCCTCAAAGTAATGATGTCTCATGGTGATGTCCATCACCATGAGACCACATTTATTTGAGGCATTTTTTTAAACAACTCACCATGAGACATCATTTCTTTGAGGCATTTTTTTCAAACAACTCATTCCCTTGTCTAACATGTTTGATAAAATTCTTTGGTAGACATGTATGGAAAATGTGGTAGCATAGACAAGGTAGTGAGATTTTTGAAAATATGCCTCAAACAAATGTGGTATGATGGTGATGTCCATCACCATTAGACCACATTGACATCACCATCAGACCACATTTCTTTGAGGCATTTTTTCAAACAACTCATTGCCTTGTCTAACATGTTTGATAAAATGCTTTTGTAGAAATGTATAGACAAGGACCATGAACTATTTGACAAAATTCCTCAATGAGATATGTCCTTGTGGACTACAATGATTGTAGGATATGCACAAAATCATGGATTTGTTGGAAAGGCTTTACAAAATTTCAAGAAAATGCAATTTCTAGGTGTAAAACCAAATTCCAAATCATTTTCCAACATCCCCCATGCCTATACCAAAATGGAAGCTTTGGAAAGGGGTATGCACATCCATAAAAAAGGAATGAGAAATGGTGTATTATATTACATAGTTATAACTATTCTTGTAAATATGTATACAAAATGTGGAAGCATACACAAGATAGCTCAATTGTTGAACAAAATGCCTCAAAGAGATGTGGTTTAAAATGTAATTGGCAAGTGTAAAGAATTGTGTAGTTTAAAATTTGGCAAGAGGGGCTAAGGTTATAATAAGAAACAAGCAATTTGATGAACATGGAATATGCATAATAACAAAAACAAAGCATTGCATTAAGCATGTATGATAAGGGATGATAAAGAAAGATAATAGAATTTAAAAGAAAAATGTAAAGAAAATGTGTAAAGACTTGACATACCTAAAAAATGAAGATTCAAATGGAGGAACTACCCAATTATGTAGTGTTTTTTCTTCTTGAATCAAACTCCTCAACAATTTAATTTTTTCACAAGCTTGCTTCCTTTTCAACGTTCAATTGTATATCACTCAAATAGAATTACTATAAAAAATGCAAATAACCAATGTATAATGAAAATTCCTACACTTCAATCACAATTAACATTGCAACACTACAAAAATTGAGACTTGAATTGATATGCATCAAATTCGATGTGAAAGCTCTGTTATTTCCTCCTAGGAAGTTTTCAAACCATAAAAAGGTGGTGGAAAGTTCATGCAAAGGTGGTAGAATGTGAAAAATTTACATGTGCACTTCCCAACAACATAAAAAAACTCTTTTTTTTGTCGGAACACATGCATAACCAATAGAATAACAAAACATGTGGGCCTTGATCATAGGTGTGTTGAATTTTTTACCATTTTTAGAGCAAGCCAAAATGCGCTCGCATTATAACACAAGCATGTTTTGTCTTGCTATACAAAAAGGTTATATCTCAACTTCTTCAAAACATGCTCAATGTTATGAAAATGCCGAGTTTCTAAAGGTTTCCTCTCTCTCTCTCTCTCTCTCTCTTTATCCATCCATCCATCCTTAGCCATCTAGGTCTCTCACTCAACCCTAAACCCTATCCCTAAAGCATCAGACCTCAACCCTTAAACCTTAAATCCCAAACCTTATACCTAAACCCTCAACCCTAGACACTATACCTTAAACCCTAATCCCTCAAACCTCAACCCTATACCCTTAAACCCTTAATACCTCAACCATTAAACCCTAAACCATATTCTCTCTCTCTCTCTCTCTCCATCTATTCCCTCTTATTCCAGCCCCCTCTCCCTCTCCTCTCCTTTCCATCTCTCCCTTCCTGTCCCTATCCACCCCTCTCCCAACCCCCCTCTCCCTCTCTCTTTCCTATCCTCTCTCTCTCTCTCTCTCTCTCTCTCTCTCTCTCTCTTCTCTTCTCTTCTCTATCTCTCCATCCCTCCTGTCCTCCCTCTCTATCTCCCTCCTCTCTCCTTCTCTCAAGTATCTCCCTCCCAACCCCCTCTCTCTTGAGTCTCTTTCCCATCCTCTCTCTCTCTCTATCCATCCCACCCTACCAAGATAAGTCCCTCTCACTCCAAACCCCTCTATCCCTCCTCTCTTGGGTCTCCTTTCACCCCTCTCTTCCAAGTCTCTCTCTTGTCTCTCTCCCATCCCTCTATCCACTCCATCTCTCCCTCTCCCTTCTCCCCTCCCTCCACCCCTCTCCATTCCTCATTCCCTCTATCCCCCCTCTCTCTTAGGTATCTCCCTACCACCCCCTCTCTCTCATAGGTCTCTCTCTCTCTCTCACTCCCTCTCTCTCTCACTCCCTATCTCTCTCACTCCCTCTCTCTCAAGTATCTCTCTCCCACCCCTTCTCTCTCAGGTCTCCCTCTGACACCTTACCTAGATAACTCTCTCTCTATCCCTCCACCCCTACTGAATATAAGTCCCTCTCCTCCCAGCCCCTATCTCACCCTCTCTCCAGATGCTCTCCACTCCACCTCTCCTATATAGGATATATCCCAGCCACTCTGCTCCACTCTCCCTCCCCTCCGTCTATCCACCCCTATCTTCCTTCCCCTCTATTCCTTCCACCTGGTCCCTCCACCTCTCCCTCTCTCTCCCTCTCTCTCTCCCCATCTATCAATCCCACTCTACATAGATAATTCCCTCTCACTCCAACCCCTTCTCTCCCACTCCCTCTTTCTCAGGTCTCTCCCTTCCACCCCCTCTCCCTTTCTCAGGTATCTCTCTCTCACTACCCCTCTCTCTCTTAGGTCTCTCCGTCCCACCCTACCTAGACAACTCTCTCTCTCTCTCTTAACTTTATGCCTCCTAAATACATACATACATACATACATACATACATATAAGCAGACATACATACATACATGCATACAAGCATATATATATACATACATACATACAATCATACATATACATACATTGATACATACACATGTACATATAGGAATACATACATACAAGTGTACATACATACATACAAACATGCATGCACATACATACATAGATGTCATAAAAGCATACATACATACATATTACATACAAATATATAAAAATACATTTAATAGACTAGCATTTAACACAAAGCAAGACATAAGGTGAGCACATTATGTCTTGCTTAGGCAACTCTTGAGCACATTTATGCAAGAAAACATGTCAAAACTATGAAATGACGCAAGTGCGTTATTTCTTTCTTTGGGAATCCCCAAGCCTTAGGAAAGTGGAATTTGCTTTGGATTACCAACCCAAAGGATTGGAGTGCCTTCCCAATGTCCAAAGACATGTTTTTGCATATTCTACAAGATTTTGCATAATCACATTCATGTTAACCATCAGGTTTGCACATGTTTCAAGGTTGAGCAAATTGAACACCTAAGTAATGTTAGACCCTCTCTTAGCTACTTAACGATATAATTTTTTTCACATTTTGACAATGTTAAGCCTTTCATCTTTAATTTTTTTGGTTTGCGTGTTCGTTTTTCGAAAAAAACCAGTGTTAGGTATTTTTTTTTGTTATAAATTATCCGTTCATTGAAATTTCAAATAAATTACATTTTTAGAAATAGACTCCATTCTACACATGAAAAAAATGATTTTCAATTAGTTTTCAAAAGTTATAGGGGTAGCATGGCCAAAATTCTATTTTTTAGGATGTGTCCATTTTGAAAATTAGTAAAAAATAAAAAAATCATTAAAAAATTATCAAAAAAATGGGCATAAACTACATGCTGTTAGCTAATTTCTCAGCAAAGTAATTTTAAAAATACTAAAAAAAAATGTTAACCTTTTGAGGGATCCACAAAAATCGCTATTTGTTTTTTTGACAAAAACAACACCAATTTCGGTGGCTCCCTCTTTTGAACCCTTTAGTCTATACCATTTTAAAAAATAGTAGTTTAGAAAGAAGACTCAAAGCATTTGCTACATTGTTTTTGTTGCATTCTAAAATTTTGAGTGTAACTATTCTCAAGTTCTCATCCAAGGTCAATATTTCTTGATTTCAGAAAAAAAGTGGCCACTTAAGACCCCTTTTTGGCCCCCCATCTTTTTGCACTTACCCTTGAATGAATATAGTCGTTAATGCCAATATGCTATCTAAGAATAAGTTGTGTTAAGGAAATGAAAGATTAATGAATATTACATAATAGAAATCATTTATCAACATCTCTTGATTAATTTGAAAAATTAGTGTAAGCAAGAACTAGAGAATGGGATAAGTGAATTTTTATATTATATGTTGCATTTCAAACTAGTTATGATATATTATTCCCACTCCAATTGGTTAAAAACTAGTATTTTATTGAATTAATCTGAGTGGAAAGCACACTTCTCTACCTCTTTTCATTTACTACCTTAGAGGATTGGTTATCATGAGGGTGATATCCCCCTTGTTGGAATCATGTGTGTTGATGCAATTTATCTTCTAGTATGCTTTCATAATGTACGACATGTCGTATGGGGATGTGTCTCCCATACACGCGTGCTCTTTATTTTTCTCCTATCCCATTTGCTTAATATGATCTTCCATATGTTCGATGTAAGGTGGAGTTGCATGTGGCAATGACACCAATGTATTTAGATAACATGTAGTGCTTCATTTAAATGTTTGTTGTGTTTTACTTGGTTTTATCCATGATTGGGTTATGGATTTTACACATTGAATGTGGTAAGCATATATTGAAATATAATGATAAATGCATTAAAATTATTTCCATTATATGATTTAAGACGTCAACTTTACACAATTTTAATGGACCAATGCTAGAAGAAATGATTAACATTGCACAAATAATAATAAAGATCAAACGATAATAAAAAAAGGGGCTACAATAATATTTTATCTAGTGAGTAAACCATGACATGAATACAACCCAATTAATTTTCTAGTGAATTTTAATGAGACATTGATGTTTTTTAAGTCCATTGATCCACCTTACACAGTCATAATGGAAACCTTTATGCAATTTTTTAGAAGCGATGGTCCATAGGTGGGTATGAAGAATGCCATTAGAGCTTCCACAAATAGTACAATTGCATATGTAATTATAAGGATCTCATTTTTGGAGCTATATAGTGCACATTGCATCACTTCAATGTTTGAGGACATTGAGAAGATTGGATGATTCAAAGATGTAGATTATTATTATTATTATAGATTTCCTTTGAAATTCAATCACATATGACAATTATTATTATTGATTTTTGGCATAATCTTCATCAAAGCCGTTGATTTTTGCAAGGTTTTCTCTTGGTGGGGTTGGTGGCTGTTTTGTTGTTTTGGCAAAGATAGTTTTTGGTTTCATTTCGTGAGTCCCATTAACTGACTGATCTCCTAAACATAATTAAAATCATTCATTCATTCATTGTCCCCTGATTTTCTATCGCAGAAATTTTCTCTCCAAATCAAACACCTGCATTCAAATCTGGGCTATCCTGTTACACATTAAATTGCTTTACATGCAGTGATATTATCAATAAAGCTTATATGAGAGATCGAGAACAATTATTACTCTGACCTATCACAAGCAGATCTTCAATTTAAATACTGTGAGAAGATTTGTGTGGCAAGACCTAAGGGTATTCAGAGTACACTAGGTCACAGATTCGAACTAGGATTTGGTGTACAGATCAACAGAATGAAGTATTTTTCAAATCCAAAGCATTTGAATAGCAAAAGGATTATTAATAGTATAAACATTCTCTTTTATCTATCGGTTGCTTTGTTAACTCCATTTTTCAACTCACCACGACAGATAATGGGGAGGCATACATAACAATGGAAATGATCACAACTAAAGTGCAAACCATTAAATATCGTGGAAGAAGGGGATGCAAAACAAACCTTTCCATTTGAAAACAGAAATGCCATTTCGCCTATCCATGGACTGAGTTTGTGGATTTTGCTATCGCTTCTGACCCCTATCAGCTGACTGTCGCCTCCTGCATTGGGAAGACATTAGTGAGCTGATAGAGCTCAGGAGGCGACAACAACATGCATAGTTTCAGTCGTTCCTCATGGAAGAGCCGTCTGCAGGACTGAGATGCACAACCGTTTGAATGGATTCCTTGAGAGGAGAGTAGGCTGTGTCATCGAGAATAGTGACGGTGGTGCTGGTGTTGGCCGAAGAAGAGAGGGAGGAGACAGTAAGAGAATTCTAGACACAATTGTGTCTAGACGCCAACTCTACAAAGGAGTATGGTGAAGGGGTGATGAACCGTGCTCCCTTCATAGTAGGATTTTCTTCCCTTGCCAATGCCCCAGGGAAAGACAACCCTGATGAAGATAAACATGCAGTGCCAAAGGGAGATGATGGTGTGCCAGCAGAACATGATGCTGTTGGGGGAACAAGAGGAGGCAATGTTGTTGGGGCACCCAAAACAGTCAACAGTACAACAGAGGAGGTATCAAAGTCAAAAAGAGGCGATGTCCCCACGGCTGAAGATGATGATGTTGTGTCACTGAAGACAGACAATGATGCTGAAACTAGAGGCACCCCTGCAACAACAAAGAGAGATGTCAGTGTTGCAGCAGAAGAAGAGGCTGTGGAGCCAAAAAGAGATGCAGGAGCAACTATCGGGCAAAGGCTATCCATCCCTCAAAACAGCATGGGCATCCAATGCCTATGCCCCCGCGTACCTGACGGAACCAACGTGTGCTGCAGGCCTCAGATTTTTTTTGTGTTCCGTGTTCAATATCTGACATTTATTTTTTTAATGATTTTATATTCTCCTTTCAAATTTTTTATTTTAATTTTTTTTTTTTGTTTTTAATTATAATAAAATGTTTAAATATATTATAGATTATGTAATATTATATATTAAAAAATAGTGTAATAATATAATTATATTAATATATATTGTAAAATTATATATTTTAAATATATTTATAAATTTAGATTTTTTTCTATATAAAAAAAATATTATTTTTATATATTATATATTAAAAATATAATGTAATAAAAATAAATAATATTTTTTTATATAGAAAAAAATCTAAATTTATAAATTTTTTTGGCATCTCTAAATTATTTCAGAGTATTTCCCTTAAAAATATGCTAAATTTTCTTAACAAAACATGTTGCTAAAATTTATGATATCTATCGGGGTCATTTCAATGTAAAAGCTCCCTCAAATATCCTTTCTTGTCACTTTGGTATGTAAATTATCTTTTTTTAAGAAAAATTATCATATTTCCCTATCTAAGAACCACTGAATTGAGGCACACACTTAAAGTCAATCAAACATGTTTCAAATTAAATTTTTTCCTTGTGAGGGGAATGCATTGAATTTTAGCCCTAATCAATCCCTAAAAGAATTGAATTTTGTAGGTAAGTTTGACAAACTGTCTCACTCAAAATTTTCTCATGTAGGTTATTGTATGGCCGGCATAAAATGCATTTAATCAAAATATAAATTCAAATGCTTATTGTATAAATACTTTGCACATATCTTAGTTGTAGTATTTTCTACATGTTTGTTATAATTTTTCACATGAAGGAGAACTTGGATTCAAGTATTACGTATATCTCATGGTTATGATTATCATTAGGCTTTGGTGAATCTTTCCTTAAAAACAACTCAACACATCCATGTACATGTGTCTAACTCTAAGATACAATTCTTTGAAGCTTTAGATCTAGCAAATTGTTTCCCTAATCTATAAAGTATATGTCACAATTATCACCTTCCGTGGATTTTCCTTCAATCTAACTCAACACATTCATGCACACGTATAAAGTATAGAATCCTCTAAAGCTTCGCGCCCAACAACATTTCCCTAAACATGATTTTTCATTTGACCTAGCTCAATACATTCATGCACAATCTCCAAGATATAATTCTTTAAAACTTCCTACCTAACAACATATTTTGGCAAACTACTGCCGCATGTTATAGTTATCACATTCATGAAGAGGTCTCTACAATACAATCCATTGAAGTTTCATGCCTAACACAATACTTCCCTAAGCTATTGTCACAAACAAAACTAAGATTATATAAGTTAATTTGAACTCTTGATTGCTGACATAAAAAAGGCGAGCTTGTGAGATAAACACTTAGAAACGGGGTGCTCAACAAACCTACATTTTCCCAAAACCCTGCACACTTGAACACTCTGTACTTGTTAAAATATATTCAATCTCTTTAATAAAATCCAAGGAAAGTGCTCATTAATAGGTGGTATGTCTATTAGAGCAAGAAAAGTGATTATTAAGAGTTGTGACTGCGGTGTAATGAATATGGGGTACATTCAATAGTGATGGGTTAATTAGTCTTAAAAGACAAAGGTCTAAGTTTTCAGCACGTTGAAAGACTGCCCATAACCTCACACATGATTAAACAACCAAAAAACAAAAAAATCACTTCGAGGCAACCCATAACCTCTACTAAAATTTAGAGAGGTAATGAAACTTCATGGTCCTGCATAGCCTCACCGAATATTTCTAGACAATCAATGACATTTCAAAATCTTGTAATTTCAAGAAAGAAACTTACCAAATATTGAAGGTGCGGCTGTTGTCGTTGATGCTGCTGCAGACAAGGAATGAAAAGGAAATTCAGTGGAAATGGTAGCGTAAGTTGGTTCTGACAAAGATGACTTATCAAATGATAGCACAGTAGCAGCAGCAGAAGCAGTGGCCTGGGCTGGTGTACTCGTTCCACCCAATAAAGCAACTGTAGTTGCAGCGGTGTTGAAGAAGTTGAAGCAATACCGCCAAACGCAAATAACAGTTGAGATGCAAAGCAAGACCGAGTTGCTGGGGTTCCAAAAGAAAATGAAGTGGATGGAGTAGCAAAAGCTGGACAAGGTTTCCCCGCCAGTGTGCTGAAAGACATGGCCAGCATAAAGGATTGTGCAGGGGCTGCAAACCCTAGAAGGAGGGAGGGAAACCGAAAGTATTGAAGGGAGCAAGGGAGGAGGGATCTCAAGAGGCGTCTTCACTAGAAGAGACGTCGTCAATAGAAGTGGCGTCTTCACTATGGGAAAGAGATTGGGAGGAAGGATGGCCGGGATATCTAGGGTAAAGAGAATGGGAGGAAGGATGGGTTGGAGAATCTCTGGAGGAGCTTCTGCTAAAAAGAAGATGGGAGGGGGAATCTCTGGAGGA
Organism: Sequoia sempervirens; assembly: GCA_007258455.2. Taxonomy (NCBI): domain Eukaryota; kingdom Viridiplantae; phylum Streptophyta; class Pinopsida; order Cupressales; family Cupressaceae; genus Sequoia; species Sequoia sempervirens. The sequence goes on along the minus strand of VDFB02139462.1, from coordinate 59,990 downwards.
GGAAAGAGGGATAGTAACTATTAAGGATGTCAGCGCGCAAGATTTGGAGAAAATGAGTACAACCTCTGCGTTTCTTATGCGTTGTTCAAAATGTATAAGCGGAGGTTTGTAGGTTTGTATTTTGAGGAAGGGGATTGGCCGTATACAAGAGCTCTCTAGGTTTATCGAGCTGAACCATTCAGAATTATAGAGATGGAATTGAAATCTATATACGATGCGCTCTTCTCCAAGCGGACCGGCATAGCGATCAGTAAGTGCGGAGTACTAGGAAAATGTTTATTGAAAATGAAATGTGTTGCTGTTGTTTTGTGTGTGGCATTGTTTAGCATGTTGTTTAGAGAAGATAGATACTGGAGCAATGTAATTCACCAACACTGTTTGATAGAGACTTGGCTTAATAGTAGGTCTCATTTGTGTGGAAGATGGTCGGGATCTTCTCAAAGGCAGACAGTTTTATTGTAAGTAGGTACATCAAATTATGGCACATACACAAAGTTTCAGTGGAAGAGAATCTCAAGAGCTCCATTTTGCGAATCTTAAAAAATAAATGTTATCCATTGTTTGCTACTAGCGAAGAATGTAGAGACAAAATATATAACTTTGAAACGGATTTCTATGAAATGAGCGATGTTGTTTGCTACTAGCGAAGAATGTAGAGACAAAATATATAACTTTGAAACGGATTTATATGAAATGAGCGATGTCTTGCCATTTGGCAATCTGGAGGATGTCATTTTGATTTTGCACATAGCTACCACGATATGCGACATGGAGAGAAAATTGGTGAAAGAAGAGAATGATACGGTATATTTCAGTATAGTATTGTCTAGGTGCTGTGCAAATCTTTTGTTGTCACACCCCAATCTTTTGCCTCTCCACCCGGATGTGGCAAACAATGCATACAAACAATATGTGGAGGAATTTGTGAATTCGAGTCTGATCGGAGTTCTCAGCAAAAGATCTCTTTTTCGTTTTGAAGACTCAATGAGCTTGGATGTCGAAACTCCACTAAGCAAAGTTGTTGAAATAGCACTCTGGCTAGTGGGGAAAATAGAAAAAGAAAGGTGGGATATTTTGGCAAGGTATTGGGCTGTGTTGGTGATATACATGGCGGCTTACAATAAGGCAACATTTCATGCAGAGCGTGTGGCTGCTGGAGGGGAATTTTGACTAAAATATGGGTTTTATTGGGTCATATGGGATGTGGAGAACAATCTGACACTGCTATTGGTAATATACATGGCGACTTACAATAAGGCAACATTTCATGCAGAGCGTGTGGCAACACTGCTGTTGGTAATATACATGGCGGCTTACAATAAGGCAACATTTCATGCAGAGCGTGTGGCTGCTGGAGGACAGAGTTGTGTCAGACTGTTCTCCACATCCCATATGACCCAATAAAATCCATACTTGAGTCAGAATTCCCCTCCAGCAGCCACACACTCTGCATGAAATGTTGCCTTATTGTAAGCCGCCATGTATATCACCAACACAGCCAAGTACCTTGCCAAAATATCCCACCTTTCTTTTTATGTTTTCCCCACCAATAGGTGTGCTATTTCAACGACTTTGCCTAGTGGAGTTTCAACGTCCAAGCTCACTGGGTCTTCAAAACGAAAAAGAGATCTTTGCCGAGAACTCCGATTAGGCTCGAATTCACAAATTCCTCCACATATTGCTTGTATGCATTGCTTGCCACATTCGAGTGGAGAGGCAAAAGATTGGGATGTGATAGTAGAAGATTTGCACAGTCCCTTGACAATACTATACTGAAATATACCTTATTATTCTCCTCTTCTTTCACCAATTTTCTCTCCATGTCGCATAGTGTGATAGCTATGTGCAAGATCAGAATCACATCCTCTAGATTGCCAAATGGCAAGACATTGCTCATTTCATAGAAATCCGTTTCAAAGTTGTATATTTTGTCTCTGCATTCTTTGCTAGTAGCAAACAATGGATAACATTTTTTTTTAGGATACAAAAAATGAAGCTCTTGAGATTCTCTTCGACATAAACTTTGTGGATGTGCCATAATTTGATGTACCCACTTACAATACAACTGTTTGCATTTGAGAAGATCCCGACCATCTTCCACATGAAACGAGACCTACTATTAAGCCAAGTCTCTATCAAACAGTGTTGGCGAATTACGTTGCTCTAGTATTTATCTTCTCTAACAACATGTTGAACAATGCCACACACAAACACAACAATATCTTTCATTCTCAATAAACATTTTCTAAGCAACTTATTATCTCTCTGCGAGAGGGGACCAAAATAAATTTGGTTTGCACAATTTCCATTTCTTTTAAATGAAAATGAAACTGTTGATCATCAAGCGAATTCAGAATCTAAAGCATTATCTAACGATCTCTTGATCATCTTTATTTTTCCTAATACAATTTGATACCAGGTAAGGCTTCCAGATTCGTATGGATTTGCATGACTTGCTTGTGCAGATAGAGTTTCAATCAAGATGGCTTGCGCTGTCAAGGTTGGTCAGGCCTTTCCCAATATTGCCTCTATGAGTAGGTTGAAACATCTTCCCATTTTCCTTTCCATTTCTCCTTGCTCATGGTCTATGTGTAATCCATAAATGATCAGAAAATGAAAATTTATCGAGGGAATCACTTTTAGTGGTTACAGCTCTCAAAAATGATCCATAAACACAATAGAGCAAAACCACCAGTTCCCAATAGGGGGACTGCTCAGAAACTGCTACAGAGGCTTTGTTACTGCCAGCTGACTGAAAGTGACAGTTTTGTCCCAACGCCAACAGTTGGAATGTGAAGCAAATAGTCTGAAATTTCTCCTTATATATGGACAAGAGGGACTTAGATTGTATCATGGGAGTTGTATTTGAGTTTTGTAAAATATTCAGAAGTAGAATTAAGTTGTAATTCATACCGTAGACGTCACAGTTGGTATGTAACCAAGTGGAACAAGGGGTGCATTTTATCCACGATATTTGACATCTCATTCGACTTGCCTAACTTTTACTAATAATTTGGTAGCAAAACATTTACCACTACCAAAGCTGGTTTTACCCTTTCTAGAAGTTTCCAAGATAAAATATGCATGTTCCTTCTCTTCCATAGCATTCTTTCCTTCCCAATTGTCATTTATTTTAATCCATTGGTTCTTAATTTCTACAAGCATATTTTTGGTAAGATTATGAATCAATGCGCTATGTCACTTAGAAGTTGGGATTTACTTGGGTGCAATCTACCTCTCTATCCAAGAGAAGCATCAGACTTCTTGGCCCCAGGGCAATCTCTCCTTGGATTCTCTCATTTTCAGCACCTGCTATAATTGTTTGGATGTTTAAAAAGAACAAAATTGAAAATAATGTATCTTGAGAGATTCATTTATCTTTCAATTTCAAGAGTCAGCATTAGGGTGAAGTCTCAGAGGTACCGAATCTTCATTTTAGGTCCCAAATTGACTATCTCTATATGGGGCAAGCAAAACTTAGCACGATGGGAACTTATTAAGGGTCCTCTGTAACAAGGCTCAAAGCATGCCACAAAGGATATGACCCAAATCAAGTGGATGACCCCCATTTCTTCCCTACCTCACACATCACCATCTCCCACAATTGGACACAAAGTTATATTTTGATGTGTCCTCCAAAGGCAACCCAGGTTTTCCAAAGGCATGGTATTTAATTAGGTGCTAGTTGGGTTCTTGTACTGGTGCATTCTCTATTAGCCTAGGAAATTAATCCAACAACATGGCTGAAGCAAGATGTATGGTTGAAGTCCTCAATCTCACGACAACTTTAGGCACTCAAAAACTAATTTCAGATGGGGATTATCAAATTGTTATTGATTCCATAAGGAAGGAAGATCATTTTAACTGGCAAATGGATTCTATCTTGACCAAAGAACGAGCTCTAGTCAAAGGTTTTTAGGATATCAAATGGCTTCACCGTTATAGAGAAGCATATAGTGTGCAGAACACCTTGCTAAACATGAAGTGGATTAGTTGTTTTGTTGATCCACTCTTGGCCCTTCTCCTAGTATGGTTTGGAGGAGATTGTTCTACAGGAAGCAGAGTTTCTGATGTAATCCTAATTAAATGTGTAAGGTTCATATTTAAAAGTTGAAAATGACGGCACTCGCCCTTCAGATTATCCCCAGGAATTGTTGTGACCATTTCACACATCGCCCCATTGCAAATGGGGACCCCCTGTTTTCGCTTTTTGCCTCGATGTTGCAACTACATGTCACTTGTCTTTTTACAATGAGGTCATCATTTTGAGGGTTCCAAGTCAGTCAGTCTGCCGAGAGTCATCTGAGCCAAGTCAAGAATCCATGCTTGAATCAGCGCGTAAACGTCACCATCGCACTTAAAAGGCCTGGGAGGCGAAGATCGACTGTCGTTTCAGTCAAATCCGACACTTCCAAATTTTTAGGGTTTCTCACCCCGGGCCCCCTATTTTTTAGGACCTACTTTTTTGGCACTTTTGGGCAATTCTAGGATCCCTATTTTTTAGGGTCTATTTTTGGAAAGTTGCTATTTTTGGAAAATTTCTATTTTTTGGAAAGTTTCTATTTTAGAAGGGTCCCAGGGGATTACGGCACTTTTCGAAGTTCAAAAAACTCAATAGATCTCTCAGAAAATCGAAATGAAAATTTTGAAAATTTTTCGAAAAATCTGGAAAAGTCGTTCAAAAATGGTGAGAAATTCTGGAAAATTACAGAGAAATCTGGTAAAGAGCACTAAAAATGGTTGAAAATTTGACGAACCAGTCAAGAAATCCAAGCAATTCATGGAAAAATCTGAGAAACTCATCGGAAATCTGAGATAATGACTGAACATTCATGGAGAATCTGGAAATTCATGAGAAATCTGGGCAAGACTGAACATCTATTCATGGAGAAAACTGAGATATTCGCCTAAGTATAGAAGACTTTCAGCTCACAGTCAATGGTGAAGCTTCAGCCAAGCAATCAATGGCACAAAAATCTGAGCAATGGCCAACAAAGTAATGAAGTCCGCCCTTGGAAATGTCCAAGTCAAATGAGCCAATGGCCAGACCATCAGCCAAGTCCGCCCTGCATGTCCAAAAGGTTGATGAAGTCCGCCATGTGCAAGAGGGATGTCCAAAAGGTCTCTAAAGTCCGCCACACTTGTGCCAAACAGCTTTGAAGTCCGCCAGCAGTTAAGGGGGATATCCTAAAGGCTCATGAAGTCCGCCATCTTCAAGAATGCACATCCAAAAGGGTCCCAAAGTCCGTCATATGAAAGAAGGGATGTCCAAAGTGCTTCTAAAGTCCGCCTAGCACCAAAAGGCACGTCCAAAGAAGGCTAGAAGTCCGCCATCTTCAAAGGGAGACATCCCAAAGACCTTCAAAGTCCGCCCATGTGCATGAAACTCGTCCAAAATGCTTGACAAGTCCGCCCTTAAAAGGTGGGACTTGGCTGAAAGTCAAGTAAAGTCCGCCTAGGCATGTAGAAGAAGGAAAAATCAAAATTTTCACTAAGTGTTGGTACCCAGCAAAGAGAATTTCGAAAATCTGCTAAGTATGAGGGCCTAAAAAGGGTGGAAAACTGATTTTTTTTTTTTTTTTGGCTAAGTGTTGTGATATTTCCAAAGAGACAAATGCTAAGAAGCTAAGAGGTCCGCCCTAGAAAAGAGGGACGTCCAAGATGCATATCCAAAGAGGAAGGAAAGTCCGCCATACACTTGAAGAGGTTGGCAAGATGTCAAGGAAGTCCGCCATGCTTATCCAAGGTGCTAAGGAAGTCCGCCTAAGCACATGAAGGGATAAAATGATGATTTTGCTAAGTGTGATGCCTAGTCCAAGGAAAAGTTCGAATATTTGCCCAAGTATAGAGGCTAAATGATGAAAAGTTGAGATTTTTGGCTAAGTATCCTGACACTTTCAAGAGGATAAGTGCCAAGTTTGAAAGGACAAATGCTAAAGAGGATTGGGATGTGGCAAGAAATAAAACGAAGTGTGCCTAGCACAAAAGTGGAAGAGAAGCTAAATTTTGCCTAAGTTTGGAGAAAATACTAAGAAATTGACAACTTTCGACGAAGAAAAATGCACAAGGCAAAGGAGAAGAGGCAAGATTGCTGAAGGAAAAGGGTACAATCAGCAGATCCAAGAAATTAAGCCAGCGAACATCCGGATAAAGGTTTTGCCTATAAAAATTCGACTGAGCAAGAGAAAATTTGACTTTGGCAGAAGAAAATAGGCTCAGTGCAAGAGAAAAGTTGGCTATGGCAAAGAAAAACAGGGATCTGGCATAGAATTTGTTGACGGAATGGCTTGAATTTTGGTTTGGCTAGACGAAATTGAGGATAAAATTGGAAAATACACTCTTAGCCAAGAAAAACGAAGAGGAAATCGAAATAGCCATGGGGCGAAGACGAACGGGTTGGAATAAATTAAAATATTTTAATATTTTAATAATTTATTTTCAATGCCTTGGACAAAATCAAATTCGCCAGACAATGTTTTGGAGGGAAATAATTTGTGCCGGCCAAAGATAAAATCCGAAGGGCAAAATTAAATTCACCATGGCTTCAGGAGAAAGAGTGGTAAAAATTCAGGAGAAAGAGTGGTAAAAATTCAGGAGAGAGAGTGGTAAAAATTCAGGAGAGAGAAAATCTGAATTTGTTTATTTTATTTCTTGCAGGTGGATGACGACGCGAGGCGAGTCTTCAAAGAAGAAGCAAAGGCATGGAATGGAGGGGAAAAGATGGCACCAGCATGAGAAAGTCTGACTTTGCCCAAGCTCAACATGTCCAAACCTTTTCCGACTTTGCTTGGAGAAGGTATTAGATCCGCCAAGTACAATGGCAAACATGATGCAAAGTCCGACCTAGACCAAGAAAAGAAATGTCAAAGTGTTGAGAGGGTTCGTCAAGCATAAAGAAAAGATGGCAAAACCACTAGCAAATCCGACTTTGCTCAACTGAGAAATGGCACAAGCATGATAAAGTTCGACTTCGCCCTAGAAATGTTTGTCCAAAGTGGCTTGAAGTCTGACTTAGGCTAAAAGAGAAAACGTCCAAGCTCATGTGAAGTCCGCCCAAGGAGGGGATGAGAAAGTTGGCTAAAACTGAGAAGAATTCACTAAGTGTTGGACAGAAAACAGGAAGGATGAAGAGGAGTAAAGAGGAAATGAATAAAATCCTTGTCCAGAGATGGAATTTGTCCTACATAGCACAAGCCAAATTCAGAATTGAAGGCAAATCCACAGGCAAAGTTCGTTCGAGCATGGTGTTGAATGGTCCAGATGATGTTACAAAATGGAATTGAATAGCCAAAATTTGGCTATGGGAAATACTTCACAGAGAAAATTCCAATTTCCTCTATCATGACTAAAGCACAGGGTCATTCTTCTTCAAATTCAAGACACTTGAATGGATATCCAGACGTCTTGGAAGGATTTCATCTACAATCCCAGACCTAGTGAAGCAATCCGGACAACTTCTTGAGGGCTTCATCTCCTGAAGAGTTAAAGACAAGCTTCCAATCAGAACCAGATGGTGACAAGAAGAAGTGTTCTAAACAAATTTCTCTACACAAATTGGAGAATTCAAAGGGGAAACCCAAAGGAATAACATCAACCCAGTTCAAGCAGGAGGAAGTTCAAAGCAGCCAACTTCAAGTCCAGACACCTATTCCAAGGGGAGACTTCCAGACTTCCAAGATTCCAGTACAGGCAAGAGGAAGAAATCAAAGTCTCGAAAGGAATCCAAGATCAAAGCTAGGAAGGAACAA
>VDFB02139462.1:0-52142 GCA_007258455.2 Sequoia sempervirens | reverse complement strand
TACCAAAATGGAAGCTTTTGAAAGGGACATGCACATCCATAAAAAAGGAATGAGAAATGGTGTATTATATTACATAGTTATAACTATTCTTGTAAATATGTATACAAAATGTGGAAGCATACACAAGATAGCTCAATTGTTTAACAAAATGCCTCAAAGAGATGTAGTTTAAAATGTAATTGGCAAGTGTAAAGAATTGTGTAGTTTAAAATGTGGCAAGAGGGGCTAAGGTTATAATGAGAAACAAGCAATTTGATGAACATGGAATATGCATAATAACAAAACCAAAGCATTGCATTAAGCATGTATGATAAGGGATGATAAAGAAAGATAATAGAATTTAAAAGAAAAATGTAAAGAAAATGTGTAAAGACTTGACATACCTAAAAAATGAAGATTCAAATGGAGGAACTACCCAATTATGTAGTCTTTTTTTCTTCTTGAATCAAACTCCTCAACAATTTAATTTTTTCACAAGCTTGCTTCCTTTTCAACGTTCAATTGTATATCACTCAAATAGAATTACTATAAAAAATGCAAATAACCAATGTATAATGTTAAATTCCTACAATTCAATCACAATTTACATTACAACACTACAAAAATTGAGACTTGAATTGATATGTATCAAATTCGATGTGAAAGCTCTGTTATTTCCTCCTAGGAAGTTTTCAAACCATAAAAAGGTGGTGGAAAGTTCATGCAAAGGTGGTAGAATGTGAAAAATTTACATGTGCACTTCCCAACAACATCAAAAAACTCTTTTTTTGTTGGAACACATGCATAACCAATAGAATAACAAAACATGTGGGCCTTGATCATAGGTGTTGACTTTTTTACCATTTTTAGAGCAAGCCAAAATGCGCTCGCGTTATAACACGGGCATGTTTTGTCTTGCTATACAAAAAGTTTATATCTCAACTTCTTCAAAACATGCTCATGTTATGAAAATGCTGAGTTTCTAAAGGTTTCCTCTCTCTCTCTCTCTCTTTATCCATCCATCCATCCTTAGCCATCTAGGTCTCTCACTCAACCCTAAACCCTATCCCTAAAGCATCAAACCTCAACCCTTAAACCTTAAATTTCCCAAACCTTATACCTAAACCCTCAACCCTAGACACTATGCCTTAAACCCTAATCCCTCAACCCTTAACCCTATACCCTTAAACCCTTAATACCTCAACCATTAAACCCTAAACCATATTCTCTCTCTCTCTCTCTCTCCATCTATTCCTCCCACCCTACCTAGATAATTCCCTCTTACTCCAACCCCCTCTCTCCCACTCCCTCTCTCTTAGGTCTCTCTCTCTCGCTCCCCCATCTCTCTCTCTCTCTCTCTCTCTCTCTCTCTCTCTCTCTCTCTCTCTCTCTCTCTCTCTCTCTCTCTCTCTCTCTCTCTCCCTCTCTCCCTCCCCCAGATCCCTCCCACCCTACCTAGATAATTCCCTCCCTCACTCCAACCTCCCTCTCCCACTCTCTCTCTCTCTTAGGACTCCTCCTCTCTCTCTCTCTCTCTCTTCTCTTCTCTTCTCTATCTCTCTCCCATCCCTCTATGATCTCCCACTCTCTCTATCTCCCACTCCCTCTCTCTCCTCTCAAGTATCTCCCTCCCAACCCCCTCTCTCTTGAGTCTCTTTCCCATCCTCTCTCTCTCTCTCTATCCATCCCACCCTAGCAAGATAAGTCCCTCTCACTCCAAACCCCTCTATCCCTCTCTCCCTCTCTCTTAGGTCTCTCCCTACCACCCCCCTCTCTCTCTTAAGTCTCTCTCTCTTAGGTGTCTCTCTCTCCCATCCCTCTATCTACCACTCCATCTCTCTCCCTCTCTCTCCTTCTCCCAAGTCTCTCCCTCCCACCCCCTCTCTCTCTCTCTCTCTCTCTCTCTCTCTATCCGTCCCACCCTACCTTAGATAAGTCCCTTTCAATCTAACCCTCTATCCCCCTCTCTCTTAGGTATCCCTACCACCCCCTCTCTCTCTAGGTCTCTCTCTCTCAGGTCTCTCTCTCTCTCCTCCCTCTCTCTCTCCCTATCTCTCTCCTCCCTCTCTCTCAAGTATCTCTCCCACCCCTTCTCTCTCAGGTCTCCTCCTCACCCCTACCTAGATAACTCTCTCTCTCTCTATCCCTCTCACCCTACCTAGATAAGTCCTCTCACCTAACCCCTATCTCCCACCCTCTCTCAAGTCTCTCCCTCCCACACCCTCTCCCTCTCTCAGGTCTCTCTCTCCAACCCCCTCTCTCCCACACCCTCTCCCACTCCCTCTCTCTCTCTCTATCCCACTCCCTCTCTCCCACTCTCAATCTATCCCACTCGCTATCTCACCCTATCTTACCCCCTTCCTCTCTCTCCCCCTCTCTCTCTATTCCTTCCACCCTACCTAGATAAGTCCCTCTCACTCCAACCACCTCTCTCCCACTCCCTCTCTCTTTCTCTCCCCCTTCGACACCCTCTCCATCTCTTAGGTCTCTCTCTCTCTCACATTCACTCCCTCTATCTCTCTCCCACTCCCTCTCTCTCCCTATTTCTCAAGTCTCTCCCTCTAGCACCCTACCTAGATAACTCTCTCTCTCTCTCTCCCTCTCTCTCTCCCCCTCTATCAATCCCACTCTACATAGATAAGTCCCTCTCACTCCAACCCCTTCTCTCCCACTCCCTCTTTCTCAGGTCTCTCCGTCCCACCCCCTCTCCCTTTCTTAGGTATCTCTCTCTCACTATCCCTCTCTCTCTTAGGTCTCTCCGTCCCACCCTACCTAGACAACTCTCTCTCTCTCTCTTAACTTTATGCCTCCTAAATACATACATACATACATACACACATATAAGCAGACATACATACATACAAACATACATACATACATGCATACAAGCATATATACATACATACATACAATCATACATATACATACATTGATACATACACTATGACTTACATACATTGATACATACACATGTACATATAGGAATACATACATACAAGTGTACATACATACATACAAACATGCATGCACATACATACATAGATGTCATACAAGCATACATACATACATATTACATACAAATATATATAAATACATTTAATAGACTAGCATTTAACACAAAGCAAGACATAAGGTGAGCACATTATGTCTTGCTTAGGCAACTCTTGAGCACATTTATGCAAGAAAACATGTCAAAACTATGAAATGACGCAAGTGCGTTATTTCTTTCTTTGGGAATCCCCAAGCCTTAGGCAAGTGGAATTTGCTTTGGATTACCAACCCAAAGGCTTGGAGTGCCTTCCCAATGTCCAAAGACATGTTTTTGCATATTCTACAAGATTTTGCATAATCACATTCATGTTAACCATCAGGTTTGCACATGTTTCAAGGTTGAACAAATTGAACACCTAAGTAATGTTAGACCCTCTCTTAGCTACTTAACGATGTAATTTTTTTCACATTTTGACAATGTTAAGCCTTTCATCTTTAATTTTTTTTGTTTGTGTGTTCGTTTTTTGGAAAAAACCAGAGTTAGGTATTTTTTTTTGTTATAAATTATTCGTTCATTGAAATTTCAAATAAATTACATTTTTAGAAACTAGAATCCATTCTACACATATGAAAAAAATGATTTTCAATTAGTTTTCAAAAGTTATAGGGGTAGCATGGCCAAAATTCTATTTTTTAGGATGTGTCCACTTTGAAAATTAGTAAAAAATCATAAATTCATTAAAAAATTATCACAAAAATGGGCATAAACTACATGCTGTTAGCTAATTTCTCAGCAAAGCAATTTTAAAAATACTAAAAAAAATGTTAACCTTTTGAGGGATCCACAAAAATCGCTATATGTTTTTTTGACAAAAACAACACCAATTTATGTGGCTCCCTCTTTTGAACCCTTTAGTCTATACCATTTAAAAAAATAGTAGTTTAGAAAGAAGACTCAGAGCACTTGCTACATTGTTTTTGTTGCATTTTAAAATTTTGAGTGTAACTATCCTCAAGTTCTCATCCAAGGTCAATATTTCTTGATTTCAGAAAAAAAAGTGGCCACTTAAGACCCTTTTTTGGCCCCCCATCTTTTTGCACTTACCCTTGAATGAATATAGTCGTTAATGCCAATATGCTATTTAAGAATAAGTTGTGTTAAGGAAATGAAAGATTAATGAATATTACATAATAGAAATCATTTATCAACATCTCTTGATTAATTTGAAAAATTAGTGTAAGCAAGAATTAGAGAATGGGATAAGTGATTTTTTATATTATATGTTGCATTTCAAACTAGTTATGATATATTATTCCCACTCCAATTGATTAAAAACTAGTATTTTATTGAATTAATCTGAGTGGAAAGCACACTTCTCTACCTCTTTTCATTTACTACCTTAGAGGATTGGTTATCATGAGGGTGATATCCGCCTTGTTGGAATCATGTGTGTTGATGCAATTTATCTTCTAGTATGCTTTCATAATGTACGACATGTCGTATGGGGATGTGTCTCCCATACACGCGTGCTCTTTATTTTTCTCCTATCCCATTTGCTTAATATGATCTTCCATATGTTCGATGTAAGGTGGAGTTGCATGTGGCAATGACACCAATGTATATAGATAACATGTAGTGCTTCATTTAAATGTTTGTTGTGTTTTACTTGGTTTTATCCATGATTGGGTTATGAATTTTACACATTGAATGTGGTAAGCATATATTGAAATATAAGGATAAATGCATTAAAATTATTTCCATTATATGATTTAAGATGTCAACTTTACACAATTTTAATGGACCAATGCTAGAAGAAATGATTAACATTGCACAAATAATAATAAAGATCAAACGATAATAAAAAAGGGGCTGCAATAATATTTTATCTAGTGAGTAAATCATGACATGAATACAACCCAATTAATTTTCTAGTGAATTTTAATGAGACATTGATGTTTTTTAAGTCCATTGATCCACCTTACACAGTCATAATGGAAACCTTTATGTAATTTTTTAGAAGCGATGGTCCATAGGTGGGTATGAAGAATTCCATTCGAGCTTCCACAAATAGTAAAATTGCATATGTATTCATAAGGAGCTCATTTTCATCGCTATATAGTGCACATTGCATCACTTCAATGTTTGAGGACATTGAGAAGGTTGGATAATTCAAAGATGTAGATTAGCTTTGAAGGCATACATGTTCAAGCACCTGCTAAAGTAATGGGCATTAGGTGTTTCATGGTAAATTTGTGACTAGGGATGACGGAGTTTAAGTTTTAAATCTTGTACGAGTGTACAAAAAGACACGCTCTTCTTTGGATGGATGTAACTTTTCAAAATAAAAAGCTAGCCATAAATAAAAAGTCATATCAGCATGTTGTTTTTGGGTCTACAGATGGCTTATAGTATATGGGACTCCTTGTACTCCCAATATGAGGGAGGTACCTAATTCGTGCTCCACAATACGAGGTGTACATACCTTACCTCCGGTAGGACTTAAACTTATGGCCTCTCTTTTAAGAGTACAAGTTCTCCACCACTAGGCCAACTTAGAGGATTCAAAACCCTGATTTGTGTCTTTAGTATCTTCACGTTTTCAGTATAAAGGTATCATTTTGAAGAAGAGTAGCAGAGATTTTTATCACATCAGCAACAACTTTCATCATTGAAGAGATCAATATAAATTTTAAATGTTTCAATGATAAATTCCAGCGATTTCCTTTGAAATTCAATCATATACGACAATTATTATTATTGATTTTTGGCATAATCTTCATCAAAGCCGTTGATTTTCTCAAGGTTTTCTTTTGGTGGGATCGGTGGTTGTTTTGTTGTTTTCGCAAAAATAGTTTTCAATTTCATTTCGTGAGTCCCATAGACTGACTGATCTCATGAATATAATTAAAATCATTCATTCATTCATTGTCCCTGATTCTCTATCAATTGTCCCGTATGCAGAAATTTTATCTCCAAATCAAACACCTGCATTCAAATTTGGACTATCCGGTTACACATTAAGTTGCTTTACATGCTGTGATATCATCAATAAAGCTTATATGAGAGATCGAGAACAATTATTACTCTGACCTATCAAAAGCAGATCTTCAATTTAAATATTATGAGAAGATTTGTGTGGCAAGACCTTGTGGTATTCGTATACAAGGTCACAGATTCAAACTAGGATTTGGTGTAAAGATCAACAGAATGAAGGATTTTTCAAATCCAAAGCATCTGAATATCAAAAGGATTATTAATAGTATAAACATTCTCTTTTATCTACCGGTTGCTTTGTTAACTCCATTTTTCAACTCACTACGACAGATAATGGTGAGGCATACATAACAATGGAAATGATCACAACTAAAGTGCAAACCATTAACTATCGTGGAAGAAGGGGATGCAAAACAAACCTTTGCGTTTGAAAACACAAATGCCATTTCGCCTATCGGTGGACTGAGTTTGTGGATTTTGCTATCGCCTCTGACCCCTATCAGCTGACTGTCGCCTCCTGCATTGAGAAGACATAAGTGAGCTGATAGAGGTCAGGAGGCGACAACAACATGCATAGTTTCAGTCGTTCCTCATGGAAGAGCCGTCTGCAGGACTGAGATGCACAACCGCTTGAATTGATTCCTTGAGAGGAGAGTAGGCGGTGCCATCGAGAATGGTGACGGTGGTGCTGGTGTTGGCCGAAGAAGAGAGGGAGGAGACAGTAAGAGAATTCTAGACACAATTGTGTCTAGATGCCAACTCTACAAAGGAGTATGGTGAAGGGGTGATGAAACGTGCTCCCTTCATAGTAGGATTTTCTTCCCTTGCCGATGCCCCAGGGGAAGACAACCCTGATGAAGATAAAACATGCAGTGCCAAAGGGAGATGATGGTGTGCCAGCAGAACATGATGCTGTTGGGGGAACAAGAGGAGGCAATGTTGTTGGGGCACCCAAAACAGTCAACAGTACAACAGAGGAGGTATCAAAGTCAAAAAGAGGCGATGTCCCCACGGCTGAAGATGATGATGTTGTGTCACTGAAGACAGACAATGATGCTGAAACTAGAGGCACCCCTGCAACAACAAAGAGAGATGTCAGTGTTGCAGCAGAAGAAGAGGCTGTGGAGCCAAAAAGAGATGCAAGAGCAACTATCGGGCAAAGGCTATCCATCCCTCAAAACAGCATGGGCGTCCGATGCCTATGCCCCTGCATACCTGACGGAACCGACGTGTGCTGCAGGCCTCAGATATTTTTTGTGTTACGTGTTCAACATCTGACATTTATTTTTTTAATGATTTTATATTCTCCTTTCAAAATTTTTATTTTAAATTTGATTTTTTTTCTTTAATTATAATAAAATGTTTAAATATATTATAGATTATGTAATATTATATATTAAAAAATAGTGTAATGATATAATTATATTAATATATATTGTAAAATTATATATTTTAAATATATTTATAAATTTAGATTTTTTTCTATATTTTAATATAATTTTAATATATTATATATATAAAAAATATATAAAAATATATAATATTTTTTATATAAAAGAAATCTAAATTCATAAAAAAAAAATTGGCATCTCTAAATTATTTCAGAGTATTTCCCTTAAAAATATGCTAAATTTTCTTAGCAAAACATGTTGCTGAAAATTTGTGATATCTATCGGGGTCATTTCAATGTAAAAGCTCCCTCAAATATCCTTACCCGTCACTTTGGTATGTAAATTATCTTTTTTAAAGAAAAAATATTATATTTCCCTATCTAAGAACCACTGAATTGAGGCACACACTTAAAGTCAATCAAACCTGTTTCAAAAAATATTATAGTTCCCTGTCTAAGAACCATTGAATTGAGGCACACACTTAAAGTCAATCAAACATGTTTCAAATTAAATTTTTCCTTGTGATGGGAATGCATTGAATTTTAGCCCTAATCAATCCCTAAAAGATTTATTGAATTTTGTAGGTAAGTTTAACAAAATGTTTGACTCAAAATTTTCTCATGTAGGTTATTGTATGGCGTGCATAAAATGCATTTAATCAAATTATAAATTCAAAAAAAAATGCTTCTTGTATAAATACTTTGCACATATCTTAGTTGTAGTATTTTGTACATGTTTGTTATAATTTTTCACATGAAGGAGAACTTGGATTCAAGTATTACAGTATATCTCATGGTTATGATTATCATTAAGCTTTGGTGAATCTTTCCTTAAGAACAACTCAACACATCCATGTACATGTGTCTAACTCTAGGATACAATTCTTTGAAGCTTTAGATCTAGCAAATTGTTTCCCTAACCTATAAAGTATATGTCACAATTATCACCTTCTGTGGATTTTCCTTCAATCTAACTCAACACATTCATGCACAGGGATAAAGTATAGAATCCTCTAAAGCTTTGCGCCCAACAATATTTTCCTAAACATGATTTTTCCTTTGACCTAGCTCAATACATTCATGCACAATCTTCAAGATATAATTCTTTAAAACTTCCTACCTAACAAAATATTTTGACAAACTACTGTCGCATGTTGTAGTTATCACATTCATAAAGAGGTCTCTACAATACAATCCATTGAAATTTCATGCCTAACAAAATACTTCCCTGAGCTATTGTCACAAACAAAACTAAGATTATGTAAATTAATTTGAACTATGGCACTGATTGGTGATATAAAAAAGGTGAGCTTGTGAGATAAACACTTAGATATGGGGTGCTCAACAAACCTGCATTTTTCCAAAACCCTGCATACTTGAACACTTTGTACCTGTTAAAATATATTCAATTTCTTTAATAAAACCCAAGGAAAGTGCTTATTAATAGGTGGTATGGCTACTAGAGCAAGAAAAGTGATTATTTGTGACTGCGGTGTAATGATTATGGGGTACATTCAATAGTGATGGGTTAAAAAGTCTTAAAAGACAAAGATATAAGCTTTCAGCACGTTGAAAGACTGCTCATAACCTCACACATGATTAAACAACCAAAAAAAAAAATCACTTGAGGCAACTCATAACCTCTATTAAAATTCAGAGAGGTAATGAAACTTCAAGGTGCCGCATAGCCTCACCCAATTTTCCTAAACAGTCGATGACATCTCAAAATCTTGTAATATCAAGAAAGAAACTTACCAAATATTGGAGGTGCGGCTGTTGTCGTTGATGCTTCTGCAGACAAGGAATGAAAAGGAAATTCAGTGGAAGTGGTAGCGTAAGTTGGCCCTGACAAAGATGACTCATCAAATGATAGCACAGTAGCAGCAGCAGAAGCAGTGGCCTGGGCTGGTGTACTCGTTCCACCCAATAAAGAAACTGTAGTTGCAGCGGTGTTGAAGAAGTTGAAGCAATACCGCCAAACCCAAATGACAGTTGAGATGCAAAGCAAGACCGAGTTGCTGGGGTTCCAAAAGAAAATGAAGTGGATGGAGTAGCAAAAGCTGGACAAGGTTTCCCCGCCAGTGTGCTGAAAGACATGGCCAGCATAAAGGATTGTGCAGGGGCTGCAAACCCTAGGAGGAGGGAGGGAAACCGAAAGTATTGAAGGGAGGAAGGGAGGAGGGATCTCAGGAGGCGTCTTCACTAGAAGAGACGTCGTCAATAGAAGTGGCGTCTTCACCATGGGAAAGAGATTGGGAGGAAGGATGGCCGGGATATCTAGGGTAAAGAGAATGGGAGGAAGGATGGGTGGGAGAATCTCTGGAGGAGCCTCTGCTAAAAAGAAGATGGGAGGGGGAAATCTCTGGAGGAGGAAAGAGGGATAGTAACTATTAAGGATGTCAGCGCGTAAGATTTGGAGAAAATGAGTACAAACTCTGCGTTTCTTATGCGTTGTTCAAATTGTATAAGCGGAGGTTTGTAGGTTTGTATTTTGAGGAAGGGGATTGGCCGTATACAAGAGCTCTCTTGGTTTATCGAGCTGAACCATTCAGAATTATAGAGATGAATTGAAATCTATATACGATGCGCTCTTCTCCAAGCGGACCGGCATAGGATCAGTAAGTGCAGAGTACTAGGAAAATGTTTATTGAAAATGAAATGGGTTGCTGTTGTTTTGTGTGTGGCATTGTTTAGCATGTTGTTTAGAGAAATAGATACTAGAGCAATGTAATTCACCAACACTGTTTGATAGAGACTTGGCTTAATAGTAGGTCTCATTTTGTGTGGAAGATGGTTGGGATCTTCTCAAAGGCAGACAGTTTTATTGTAAGTAGGTACATCAAATTATGGCACATACACAAAGTTTCTGTGGAAGAGAATCTCAAGAGCTCCATTTTGCGAATCTTAAAAAATAAATGTTATCCATTGTTTGCTACTAGCGAAAAATGTAGAGACAAAATATATAACTTTGAAACGGATTTCTATGAAATGAGAGATGTTGTTTGCTACTAGCGAAGAATGTAGAGACAAAATATATAACTTTGAAACGGATTTATATGAAATGAGCGATGTCTTGCCATTTGGCAATCTAGAGGATGTCATTTTGATTTTGCACATAGCTACCACGATATGCAACATGGAGAGAAAATTGGTGAAAGAGGAGAATGATACGGTATATTTCAGTATAGTATTGTCTAGGTGCTATGCAAATCTTCTGCTGTCACACCCCAATCTTTTGCCTCTCCACCCGGATGTGGCAAACAATGCATACAAACAATATGTGGAGGAATTTGTGAATTCAAGTCTGATCGGAGTTCTCAGCAAAAGATCTCTTTTTCGTTTTGAAGACTCGATGAGCTTGGATGTCAAAACTCCACTAAGCAAAATTGTTGAAATAGCACGCTGGCTAGTGGGAAAAATAGAAAAAGAAAGGTGGGATATTTTGGCAAGGTATTGGGCTGTGTTGGTAATATACATGGCGGCTTACAATAAGGCAACATTTCATGCAGAGCGTGTGGCTGCTGGAGGGGAATTTTGACTAAAATATGGGTTTTATTGGGTCATATGGGACGTGGAGAACAATCTGACACTGCTATTGGTAATATACATGGCGACTTACAATAAGGCAACATTTCATGCAGAGCGTGTGGCGACACTGCTGTTGGTAATATACATGGCGGCTTACAATAAGGCAACATTTCATGTAGAGCGTGTGGCTACTGGAGGATAGAGCTGTGTTAGACTGTTCTCCACATCCCATATGACCCAATAAAATCCATACTTGAGTCAGAATTCCCCTCCAGCAGCCACACACTCTGCATGAAATGTTGCCTTATTGTAAGCCGCCATGTATATCACCAACATAGCCAAGTACCTTGCCAAAATATCCCACCTTTCTTTTTATGTTTTCCCCACCAGTAGGTGTGTTATTTCAACGACTTTGCCTAGTGGAGTTTCAACGTCCAAGCTCATTGGGTCTTCAAAACGAAAAAGAGATCTTTGCCGAGAACTCCAATTAGGCTCGAATTCACAAATTCCTCCACATATTGCTTGTATGCATTGCTTGCCACATTCGAGTGGAGAGGCAAAAGATTGGGATGTGACAGTAGAAGATTTGCACAGTACCTGGACAATACTATACTGAAATATACCTTATTATTCTCCTCTTCTTTCACCAATTTTCTCTCCATGTCGCATATTGTGATAGCTATGTGCAAGATCAAAATCACATCCTCTAGATTGCCAAATGGCAGGACATTGCTCATTTCATAGAAATCCGTTTCAAAGTTGTATATTTTGTCTCTGCATTCTTCGCTAGTAGCAAACAATGGATAACATTTTTTTTTAGGATACAAAAAATGAAACTCTTGATATTCTCTTCGACATAAACTTTGTGGATGTGCCATAATTTGATGTACCCGCTTACAATAAAACTGTTTGCATTTGAGAAGATCCCGACCATCTTCCATATGAAACGAGACCTACTATTAAACCAAGTCTCTATCAAACAGTGTTGGCGAATTACGTTGCTCTAGTATTTATCTTTTTTAACAACATGTTGAACAATGCCACACACAAACACAACAATATCTTTCATTCTCAATAAACATTTTCGAAGCAATTTATTATCTCTCTGCGAGAGGGGACCAAAATAAATTTGGTTTGCACAAATTCCATTTCTTTTAAATGAAAATGAAACTCTTGATCATCAGGCTAATTCAGAATCTAAAGCATTATCTGATGATCTCTTGATCATCTTTATTTTTCCTAATACAATTTGATACCAGGTAAGGCTTCCAGATTTGTATGGATTTGCATGACTTGCTTGTGCAGATAGAGTTTCAATCAAGATGGCTTGCGCTGCTGGTCAGGCCTTTCCCAATATTGCCTCTCTGAGTAGGTTGAAACATCTTCCCATTTTCCTTTCCATTTCTCCTTGCTCATGGTCTATGTGTAATCCATAAATGATCAGAAAATGAAAATTTATCGAGGGAATCACTTTTAGTGGTAATCACTTTTAGTGGTTACAGCTCTCAAAAATGATCCAAAAACACAGTAGAGCAAAACCACCAGTTCCCAATAGGGGGACTGCTCAGAAACTGCTACAGAGGTTTTGTTACTGCCAGCTGACTGAAAGTGACAGTTTTGTCCCAACGCCAACAGTTGGAATGTGAAGCAAATAGTCTGAAATTTCTCCTTATATATGGACAAGAGGGACTTAGATTGTATCATGGGAGTTGTATTTGAGTTTTGTAAAACATTCAGAAGTAGAATTAAGTTGTAATTCATACCATAGACGTCACAGTTGGTATGTAACCAAGTGGAAAAAGAGGTGCATTTTATCCATGATATTTGACATCTCATTCGACTTGCCTAACTTTTACTAATAATTTGGTAGCAAAACATTTACCACTACCAAAGCTGGTTTTACCCTTCCTAGAAGTTTCCAAGATAAAATATGCATGTTCCTTCTCTTCCATAGCATTCTTTACTTCCCAATTGTCATTTATTTTAATCCATTGGTTCTTAATTTCTACAAGCATATTTTTGGTAAGATTATGAATCAATGCGCTATGTCACTTAGAAGTTGGGATTTACTTGGGTGCAATCTACCTCTCTATCCAAGAGAAGCATCAGACTTCTTGGCCCCAGGGCAATCTCTCCTTGGATTCTCTCATTTTCAGCACCTGCTATAATTGTTTGGATGTTTGAAAAGAACAAAATTGAAAATAATGTATCTTGAGAGACTCATTTATCTTTCAATTTCAAGAGTCAGCATTAGGGTGAAGTCTCAGAGGTACCGAATCTTCATTTTAGGTCCCAAATTGACTATCTCTATATGGGGCAAGCAAAACTTAGCACGGTGGGAACTTATTAAGGGTCCTCTGTAACAAGGCTCAAAGCATGCCACAAAGGATATGACCCAAATCAAGTGGATGACCCCCATTTCTTCCCTACCTCACACATCACCACCTCCCACAATTGGACACAAAGTTATATTTTGATGTGTCCTCCAAAGGCAATCCAGGTTTTCCAAAGGCATGGTATTTAATTAGGTGCTAGTTGGGTTCTTGTACTGGTGCATTCTCTATTAGCCTAGGAAATTAATCCAACAACATGGCTGAAGCAAGATGTATGGTTGAAGTCCTCAATCTCACGACAACTTTAGGCACTCAAAAACTAATTTCAGATGGGGATTATCAAATTGTTATTGATTCCATAAGGAAGGAAGATCATTTTAACTGGCAAATGGATTCTATCTTGACCAAAGAACGAGCTCTAGTCAAAGGTTTTTAGGATATCAAATGGCTTCACCGTTATAGAGAAGCATATAGTGTGCAGAACACCTTGCTAAACATGAAGTGGATTAGTTGTTTTGTTGATCCACTCTTGGCCCTTCTCCTAGTATGGTTTGGAGGAGATTGTTCTACAGGAAGCAGAGTTTCTGATGTAATCCTAATTAAATGTGTAAGGTTCATATTTAAAAGTTGAAAATGACGGCACTCGCCCTTCAGATTATCCCCACTGGGAATACATGGTTGCAGTTTCATGACATCATTTCAATGAAGGGTCTGTTTCCTAAGGTGAAATCCTCTTACGCTTATCACTTTATGTTGTTGTAGGTGGTTGCTGGGCCCCTCATTATGTGTTATTGAAAGTGGAACGATACTATTGATTTTGAGGAAGCAATGATCTAAAATTAGAATTACAGATGTTTTCAATTGAAGGCTTTTGATCTCAAGTTTGGATGATGTTTCAATATGATTTGTCCACAATTGTATTCCAAAGGTGAGAATTTGTTGGTGCTTAGTTTAATTCAAGCCTTTCATTCATTATTTTGCTACGTCAACTGGCTTCAAAGGTTGGACTGATGCTGCTAATGTTGATATACATTTTCTACATTTGTTCCGAGCTGCTAATGCTCCTATCCTGCTACTGCATTAGATGACATAGCCTAATCTCCATTATACTTCTAAATGTCTTTGGTGCACTACAGAAATGAGTACAATGAAGACTGAATCATTAATTGGGCAATCATCTAATTATTTTACAATCTTTTTGAACTTGAAAGATGTGAAGACTAACTCAAAAACCTGTCAGAT
Source organism: Sequoia sempervirens (assembly GCA_007258455.2). Taxonomy (NCBI): domain Eukaryota; kingdom Viridiplantae; phylum Streptophyta; class Pinopsida; order Cupressales; family Cupressaceae; genus Sequoia; species Sequoia sempervirens. Next base: position 37,684 of record VDFB02139462.1, on the reverse strand, counting down.
ACCTTCCCACATGTAACTAAAAGAAAGCAAAGGAGTATGGAGATCAATCAAACAGTAGTGAGAAACAAATTGTAAGTGTGACTAAAGTCATTTATTTTTCTCAATTTTTGTAGTTGTCAAAATGCACACAGAGATCACTGAATGATTTGACAAAAAGGCATGTTTATATTTTATCTCGTCAAATACAATGATTACTGATGTGTTCAGCGATCATCTTCATGAAGCTACATGTTTCTTCTATGCATAGCGTCACTAATTTGTGGTCTGGAAGGCAATCAATGCTAAATAGCTCTAATTTGGCTTGCTCTTTAATCTTTTGAGACTTTTAAGAAAATTCAAATGACATGCAAAGCCAGAACCATCCTTTACCATCTGTGCCATTGTTGGTACTCTGCAAACAAGTTTGCAGCAGGCTCACAATTTGTTTGACAAATTCTCTTGTTGATGGTTTTGTCGATTGTATGGGCAATATTGCTTGCTGTTTAAGACACAGCGACTTCAGGAAATTGCAGTTTCAAAGATCTCAGAGGTGCATTATTATCCTAATCCCGAATGTTTTAGGCCCCAAGATGAAGAAACAAAAAACCTCACTTGGAGTCCCCACTTTTAAATCCCATAAGGATGTAGGAATCAGTTTTTCGCAAATCCAACGACCCCCTGCCCAGACCATTCAGATACGAGCACAAGATGAGGGGAGGAAGATCGGGATTGAAAAGGGCAAGAATAATATGTGAGCCAAGAAACTTGGAGTGTCCCTCCTATTACTATGATCCTAAAGAAAAGAGGGTTGAAAAAGTTGCTGCCACAAGATCATATGATGGCTGCAGACCTGCTTTCGAGAGTAAACCACGTAGTTTCTGAATGGATGGATGAGGATCTAAATCGTCTCCTCTACAGGTTTGATATGCACACTGCACAGTACCTCACAGATAGTCAGTGGCGCAAGAGTTGTTAACTAGGTTATTGCTATCTGGTCTAATATTAGATATCTCCCCAGACACTTCCTTATGGTACTGCTCTAAAATTCATGGTATTTTGATGGAGAGATTTTCCTTCCGAAATGGTACCATCATATTGACACAACATCAGGTACATATTGAGCACAAATTTAGATTTCAGGTAGGTGGTCTCCCTCCCATTTATTGGTCATTTGATTCACTCAAAGCCATTGGAAACAGCTTAGGGACCACCTTTCATATTAAAAAGTTTCAAAACAAAAAACCTTCCATGCCTATGCCCACTTGTGTGTTCTTATGGACACATCTAAACTGCTCCTTGCCACTCATATATTATAGTCTAGACTTGGCAAATAAACCTAAACGTTAGATTATGAAAATCTTCTGTTTAAGTATTTTAACTGTCATTTGATCAATCATTTGGAAGCATCCTTTCCCAACAGACCCATTTGTTTCTGACCCCATTCCCTTCCCTCTAGTCAACCTCCTTAGTTTCCCCTTTGTAAAAACTTCCTCGCAATTTCTAGCAGGTTTTGGAAAACTTGCATGAAAGAGAATTTTGAACATGGTGAAATCTCGAAGGGAAAATCGAAGATCTCAAAGTTGCAAGATTTATCAATTCCTTTCAGGCACAAGGTTAAAAAAAGAAAGAAAAGACTTAATTGTCACATTTTATTTTATGGAGACTGTCCAATATTTATTATGTTTATTTTTGTTTGACGTAATTAGGATGATATCAGTACTTTAATTGTAAGGCAACACTAAAAAAATGTGTCCATTCTATTCTAGTAGCAGCGAAAACAAAAATCTTCTTTTACTTTTTGTAACCATGGTAAGAGGCCCGCAACTATAGACTATAAGCAACAAACAACAGAAAGACTAAAACAGAATTTAAGGAAAGAAACTTTTGCTTTTTGGACTGGAACCACATAGATTCTCTTACAAAAGTTATTCTCTCATAGATGTGTCTTCTAATGTTTCTCTGTTGAGTTCAATTGAATGAAGATCATTACCAGCTAAATGTAAATGTTCGTCCTCATGTCTTGGAGTGCACTTTTTGTTAGTTTTATGATTAGATTAGAACACAGAAAATTAATTCAAAATTCAACACAATAACACAGCAGATACCTTGGGAAAACCTTCCTCTTGAGGGAGAAAAACCCAGCAACAATATATCTCTTATATATTGAATGATAACAATAATTGTCTCCTTTACAATAGGCCAATATGAAAGCCAAATATATGCACTACAATCTGATGCAACACAGATACAGAATGAAGTAGTCTGCTGATATAGATCTCAGCCTTCTATAAAAACAACGATCTACTCTTGAGACAACTCGCACTTGAGAAACTCGAACTTGATGAACTACAAACTGAATGGATGATAGGAGCAATGAAACACATTGAATATATATACAAGTAGAAGGGAAAAGACGCATCCCTTGATCCTTCATGTCGGCCTCCAACAAACAGATATAACTTCAAATAATCGTGTCTCTTCATGAGGTCGGCCAAGCATAATAAAATTATTAATTTTCTATTAATGAAATCGCATCCATAAGGTATATGATGTCGGCCTTAGAGAGATCGCACCACTTCATTATATTGAGCTTTCAAACAAGTCATGCCTTTTAAAAAATATAAACTTGCAACGTTAAGGCTATCATTTGAATTGCCTTCCAGGAGACGAGAAGCGCTGGAAGTAGCAGCCCGACGCTGCTCTATAACATCAACACTCCCTTTCAGCCAGGGAGGATACTTCCAGCTCCATAAGACATATCACCTCATTGTGATGTCAACCACAATGGCTACTCCCATATGTGGAAAGGAAAGATATCACCTCATTATGATATCAACCAACATGGCTACACCCATGTATGGTATGTACAAGTGCTCATCACTCAACGTGATGTTGTCACCTCATTGTGACGTTCACCATGGCTCTCCTAGAGGGTGATACACAAGTACAAAAAATCATCACGGACTCTCTCACGTGATGCTGTCATGGAGTCACACACATGACATCCACCATGGCTCTCCTAAAGGGTGGAAACAAGGGCTTTCACCTTAAATCTCAAAGAGAAATGCATTAAGAAGGGCTTGCACCTCAAATCTCTCTCAAAGAGAAATGCATTAAAGAGGATCACTAATACTGAGACTCCTTAGTTAGGGCTTGATTCTCCACCATACCAAGCTTGTCTCAAAAGTACTCAAACTTTATCCTAGAGAGAGGCTTGGTGAGAATGTCTGTCGTCTGCTCATCAGTGCTGATATACCTCAACTGAATTGCTTTCCTCAATACCATATCTCTGATATAATGGTATTTGATCTCAACATGCTTAGTTTTGTCATGAAACACAGGATTGACAGAAAGCTTCACACAGCTTTGGTTATCACAATGAATGATATTAGGCTCCATTGATTGCCCAAACAGTCTTGCAAGGAGCTTCCGAAGCCATACTACTTCTCGAGCTGCCACACAAGCTGCAATATACTCTGCCTCTACTGTACTCAATGCTACAGATGACTACTTGCTACACTAGGATATCATAGCATATCCCAAACTGAAGCAACATCTAGAGGTGCTCTTCCGATCAGTGACACACCCTGCCCAATCAGAATCAGTATAACCATGCAACTTCAAATCCACCCCTGAAGAATATCTCAACCCATATCCAACTGTGCCACGCAAGTATCTCAGGATATGTTTGGCTGTAACAAGATGTATTTGCCTTGGTTCACACATGAATTGACTGAGCGCACTCACTGCATAGCAGATATTTGGTCTAGTATTGACTAGATACATCAATGATCCAATCAACTGCCTGTACATCGTGGGATCCACCAGATCTAAACTAGCTACAACTTCCTTCAACTTATGTAAGTTGGTCTCCATAGGCATAGACATGGATTTGCAATCCATCATACCAAACCTCTTTAAAATATCAATGGTATACTTCCCTTGACTTAGAATCATCTCATCAGGCTTATGCCAAACTTCTAAGCCAAGGAAGTAATGCATAAGACCAAGATCCTTCATTTCAAATTTAGAGGCCAACTCCTTCTTGCATTTGATAATGAGGTGTTCTTCTCCAGTAAGAATCAAATCATCAACATACAAAACCAAAATCAATGCTTCGCCATCAATTACCTTGAAATACAGATTTGAGTCAGCATCATTCTTGGAGAAGCCCAAGCTTAACAGGTAACGATCAATCCTTTCGTACCATGCACGAGGAGCCTGCTTAAGACCATACAAGGCCTTCTTCAGCCTGCAAACATGAGACTCCTTCCCATGTACCTTGAATCCATCAGGCTGCTCAATATAAACTTCTTCCTTGACTACACCATTCAGAAAAGCTATCTTCACATCCATCTGGTGAATCTTCCAACCTCTAGATGCAGCAATGGCAATGATGGTCTTGACAGAAGTATAGCAAGCAACTGGAGCAAATGTTTCTACATAGTCAACTCCCTCTTTTTGTGAAAACCCTCTAGCCACGAATCTTGCCTTGTACTTCTCAATGCTCCCACCAACCGCATGCTTGATCTTGAAGAGCCATTTAGAAGATACCACAGATTTGCCTTCGGGTCTAGGAACGATGTCCCAAACATCATTCTTGATAATGGACTGATACTCTTCTGACATAGCATCTCTCCAAACCTATTGACTAGAAGCTTCCTCAACACTGGAAGGCTTGGACTCAATAATCTGACTCATCAAAGCAACATATCTGGAGAACTTGTGAGGTCTCTTACTTTCTCTGAAGGTTCCTCTTGGTGCTGCAAACCTTTCTGGCTCCTGCATTGTTTGCCTAACCCAAAGAGGTCTTTTTCTCCCAATCACAATATCGGTAGGCCCATCAGTAGGTTCCAAGGGCTCAACTGGATCATCATCTTCTTTTGGTTCTGGAGCCTCCCTTTGAATCTCAGGAGCATGGTCAACTTCCATATCCTGAGGAGACTCTTCATTATCAATCTCCATATGAGTGCCCTTGGATCTTCTGAATGCAACATCTTCCTCAAATGTGACATCTCTACTGATCTCTATCAACTTCTGGCCTGGAATGTAAATTTTGTAGGCTTTGATGTTTCATTGTAACCTGCAAATATCCCCTTTTTGCTAGAAAGCTCCAACTTTGTTCTCTTTTCCTTCGGTACATGAACATACACTGGACATCCAAAGATCCTCAAATGACTCACTTCTGGCTTCTTTCTAGTAAAAGCTTCTTCAGGAGTCATGTTCTCTAGGATTTGGTGAAGACTTCTATTCTGAACATAGACTGCTGTCCTAGATGCTTCTGCCCAAAGGAAGGTCTACAAATCTTGGTCATGAATCATGGCTTTGGCTACTTCCACGATTGATCTGTTCTTCCTCTTTGCAACACCGTTCTGTTGAGGATTATAAGGGACACATAACTCCCTCTTAATCCTAGCTTCAATGCAAAAGTTTCGAAATCTGCTGGAGGTGTACTCTCCTCCATCGTCAGATCTCAGGACTTTGATCTTCTTCCCTAATAGGTTCTCTACCTGAGCTTTGAATTCCTTGAACCTTTCTAATACCTCCCTAGATTCTTTAGATTTCAAGAAATAAATCCAAGTCTTTCTAGAGTAGTCATCAATAAAAAGAATGTAATACAAGAAACCACTCGAAGAAGCAATAGACACTGGACCACATAAATCAGAATGAATAAGATCTAGAATACATTTGGATCTACTTCCTTTACTATGAAATGGACCTTTTGTATTCTTACCCAAAGCGCAGCCTTTGCAAGTTCCTTCGTACTCCTAATTGAACTTCGGAAGGCCTGTGACCATCTTCTCCATGATAGGTAGAGCTCGAAAGTGAAGGTGAGCCAATCTTCAATGCCAAAGATCACACAAGCTTGAAGAATCATGTACTAGTGCCTAAAGTGGACGAGTGCATAGCCTATAGAGGCTGTCATGTCGAACTCCAATCACCCGAGCAGTCTTGAAGTTGGAATTCTTCGTCCACACAAGAACTTTTCCTTTAGAGAATGCAACTTGGTAACCCTTGTCTTCCAAGGCTGAAATGGAAACAAGGTTTCGCTTGATGCCTGGAACATTTAGAACATCGCACAATTGTAGGGAAATGCCGGAATCCAAGTGGAGAGTGGAGGTCCCAATTCCTTTCACCGAGTAACTAGCATCATCTCCAATAATGACTTGTTCACTAGAATCTCTCTCCACCATCTGCTCCCTAAATCCGGTGATGTGGCGAGAAGCACCACTGTTAAATGCTCCCTAAATCCGGTGATGTGGCGAGAAGCACCACTGTCAATCAACCAAGTGTTGGTGTCGATGGGTACATTGCTTGATAATGCCAAATAGAATAAGTATTCACAAGAATCCTTCTGCTGAGAGACTTCATCAACATCTGCAATGGTAGCCTGCTGCTTAGTCCTGGTTGGACAATCCTTAGCAAAGTGACCATACTTGTCACATCTAAAGCATTGGACTTTGGAGAGGTCCCTCTTCTTCTTGAATGTGGGAGCACCATTTGCTCCTTTGTCTCTATTCCTCTTGAAGTATCCTTTCTCTTCATCTTTCCCTTTCTTGTTTGATGATTGAGAGGCGAGAACATGAATGTCCTCATTAGTAGAGTTTTGACCAATTCCTCTAGTAGCCAATCTAGACTCCTCTTAAATGCAATCCGCCCTCAATCGATCAAACTTGGGAAGCTTCGATCTTGCATTGATTCCTTGAATGTAAGACTCCCAAGATGAAGGAAGACCATTAAGAGCAAGCATGGTCAAGTCCTTGTCATCTATCACATGACCAATTGTAGAGAGTTGATCTCTCAACTCTGAAATCTTCATGAAGTAAGCAATAACCATTTCTCCTTTCGCCATCTTCACATGATGGAGTTGTTGCTTCAGTGCAAGTGCCCGACTTGTGTTGTTGATTTTGTACATCTCCTTCAAAGTTTTAAACATCTCTCTTGCCGTCTTCAACTTGGAGACAATCGGAACAATATGATCCTTCACGAAATCAACTAACATCTTCTTTGCCTTAATATCTTTCTTCCTCCATTGAACTTTCTCTTCCTCATCCGTAGGCTCGGGGACTTTACTCTCCACAAACTCAGCCAATTCATTTTCCTCCAAAGTGAGCATAATTCTGAATCTCCATGATGTGAAATTTGATGCTCCCTCGAGTCTATCCTCAATCTTAAGACCGTTCACCATCTTGTCAAAGAGATAGAAGTAATCAACGATGAGAAAGAGAATAAAGAGTATTGCTGTAATAAAAATCTGATCAAGATCATCTTCAAACCCGCTTTGATACCATGTTAGTTTTATGATCAGATTAAAACACACAAAATTAATTCAAAATTCAACACAATAACACAACAGATACCCTAGGAAAACCCTCCTTTTGAGGGAGAAAAACCCAGCAACAATATCTATTATATATTGAATGATAACAATAATTGTCTCCTTTACAATAGGCCAATATGAGGGCCAAATATATGCACTACAATCTGATGCAACACAGATACAAAATGAAGTAGTCTGCTGATATAGATCTCAGCCTTCTATAAAAACAACGATCTGCTCTTGAGACAACTTGCACTTGAGAAACTCGAACTTGATGAACTACGAACTGAATCGATGATAGGAACAATGAAACACATCGAATATATATACAAGTGGAAGGGAAAAGACGCATCCCTTGATCCTTCATGTCGGCCTCCAACAAAGAGATTTAACTACAAATAATTGCATCTCTTCATGAGGACGGCCAAGCATAATAACAAATTAATTTTTTCTTAATGAAATCGCATCCATAAGGTATATGATGTCGGCCTTAGAGAGATCGCACCACTTCATTATATCGAGCCTTCAAACAAGTCGTGCCTTTTCAAAAATATAATCTTGCAATTCAAATAGCCGTTAAGGCTATCATTTGAATTGCCTTCAAGGAGGTGAGGAGCGCTGGAAGTAGCAGCCCGATGCTGCTCTATAACATCAACACTTTTAACCACATTTGTTGTGTCTCACTGTAGCTCTGCTTCTCTTGCATCAAATTTTCCGTGTACCTCAATCTTGAAATCATTTGCTCTTTTGGCTTTCAAAGCTGCCTCTAGCTCATTTCTTGGCTCATCTAGAGTTTCATTTTCTCTTCGATCTAACCATTGGCTTTTGCTAGGAGAGACAGTTGACATTTTGAATGCCACTTCTTTCCAATGTTTTAGTTAGATGTCTCTTCCCCTCATGTGGCACTTCATAAGTGTTCCCCCTGTAGTGATTTATTCCTTTCTAGTCGTACTGCCAAAGTCTTCCTAATAGCAAAAAATACGCATCCATCGGTACCATGTAATGTAGCACATTGTCTTCATATGGACCAATTTTGAAAGAAACAAGGTAAGATTTATCCACAAGTATACTAGGATTATTTTTCAACCAGACAATCTTATAGGGAGTTTATTTTGGAATACAAGCAGAAGTTTAATTTGTTTACCAATTCTATACTTACTAGATTGTCAACCCATTTTGTCTCAAGCTTCGGGACTGTTTGAAATAATTTCTATTGATAATCTGGAAGTTTGAACTTGGATCTCAGTTGTTTCAATACCTTGGGCCATAATCTGATTTATTCTTTACCCTGCCTTCTATTATTGTTTTGAAGGTTATCCTACCACAAGGCAGTGTGAGACTTCATTTTTGTCACTGCAAACTTTACTCTCCTTGGGTACTCTACATCCATGTTTTCCTTGTCAAAATATCTCTATTTCTAATAGCCACTCGATGAAAAGATCACTAATTAGATCAAGTTTGAAATCTGAAACCTTAGCCTTATTTTAGTCCTCTATTTTGATATAGCTTCTATCAAAATATCCATGAGATCTACTGCTCAATTCGCTCCAGCGAGGGCTCCCTCATTTCACTCCAGCGAGGGCTCTCTCATTCTCTTGTTCATCTTGCAGGAATCAGGCTTCAATTGCTTCTAATCTCCTAAGCAATTTATATCCAGTATTTTGTCCAAGTCCAGCTCCTCTCCTATCTTTTCTTCACCAGTTCAAATGGACTTCTCTCTATGCCATTTTATAGATTGCTGTGATACCAAAACTGATGCAGATTATTCTCTTCTACAGTGGAAGCTTTTACCTACCACTATAGACGGTACACAATGAACAGCAGAAAAGATCAAAACATTCTCATTTTCTGGACTGGAACCACATACATTCTCTTACAAAAGCCCTTTCCCCCTAGCAGACCAAAAACTCCCCCTTGTGTAGCACACTATTACCTCATTGAAAAGAAATATCTGCTATAAAATAGGCAGCCCAATTAATTACACAACAGTAACCACATCCCATAAAATATATAGATTTCTCAGTATACCTCAGTGAGCCCAATTGCCAGTATATATATTTTGTACAGCAGAACCCAGCCTAACCGAACCCAGTGATAAGAAATTAGCGAAAGAACTGGCAACATAGCTTGAGGCATATAATATTCTTTTAATTGAAATTTAAGATAACCTTAATTCACGTTCGAATTCAAATTTTTACATAAAAAATTGTTAAGCTCAAAGAATTTGACGAATCCCCATAGTTTGTCTGGTCTAGGGGAGAGAGCCCAATAGTCATGTGGGGTCCAATAGTCGTGCACCCAATCGTAAATATAATACCGAATAGTGTTTATATAATGTCCAATAGTTGTGATTTGACTACCCATAATTAAACAAAAAGTATGCTTTTGATCTAAAAAGCAACCAATCATGTGATACCACATCAGTGCTTAACTACTCATGATGTAATGCACGAGAATTGGTCTCACTATTTTTTGGGGCCTTTTTGGACACCTTGACAAAAACGCATGCTGATGTGGCATCATATTTGATGATGTGGCCCTGAAACCTTAGTTATAAGCAGAGAACTTGCCAAGTAAGCTGCTATAAAAAATTGGGAGTGATTTGAAATTTCAACGTAGGATAATTAGAAGCGCGAAGTTAGGGTGCACGACTACTGGGCCCTCTCCCCTATGAAGGATAGTGAACTAATTTATCTGATTAGTTATTTGTTAATATAGGTACTATCAGTTATATTCTTGAATCTATATATTTACGGTATTGTATTTGTTAAAATTGAAGAATTTGAATAGATTTTTTTTATTATGAAAAATATGGATCCAAAAAAATACATATATATAGATAGGTGTATCTCTTACATAAAACATGACTTTTTGTAATTAAATAAAATTTATATTATATTTTAACTGTATTCTTAGAAAGTAATGGAGAAATGAATGTAATAAATAAGTTTTAAGTTTATATATCTTATATTGCATTGTGTAAATAATCTGTAGATCAAAAGATGAAAATCAAAATTTGGGCAGACTGCAGTCCTGTGTGAAACGTTACAGTTGAATGGTGATTGTGGTCCCAAAGCATTTTTCATGCATCTGTTGAGTGCGCATTATGTTTTCTGAGAGCAGGAGGTTATGATCTGAGAAGAAAATGGGAGACAATTGCAGACAGTCATGCATATATCCATCTATCTGGACTGTAAAATTTTTACTGCCGCTGGGTTTTTGACCTCTGTAGAAATGCGCACAAAGATTGAAGAACAACGCCAAGTTTCAGGCCAGAAATGTGTTAAGAGTCAAATCACTGATTTTGTGATAACCGCAAAAGGAAACATTGAGAAGAAATCAACCCTAAATCAATGGCGCGGTCAGAGCGAACATAGACCACTTTAAAGACAAATTCGCGGTAGGGAGGTCCTGCGAAGCATTAAAGATTGGCGTGGCTGTTGGGATGATTAAACATAAGAGGATGAGCAGAGGATTTCTTAATTCATTGCCATCTGCAGATTACGCGGAAAGGGGCCAATTTTATTGTGATTCCACGGGGGTGTAAGGAATTGGATATACAGTAATTAAGTTGTGAATAATTCACAGAGACATCACGGGAAAGAGTTGTTTCTGGTAGATTTTATGCTGTCAATACAGTCAGGTATCATTATATAGCAGTTGCTTCATAATTTTTAGTCAAAATTTCATTTTGTCTTTGTAATATGGTACTCACTATTACATTTATATATTTAATATGTTTGAGAGTGCTATCTTCTGGATTTAACTGCGTATAGATTATTTGCATCATCTTTTGGATCACAGTCTGTGATCCATCATTAGGATCTAAAGATACCTGGAAGTGAGAAATGGATAATTGCAAAGCTAGACCTGATAAAAAGAGATGGGGGAAGGTGATTAGGTTGCATGAGAAGATGGCACTCTCATCAGTATGGATTGTGGAAATCTAATGTCTCTAATTTAATAGGTTTGTAAAGTGAAATTTAAGTGTTAAAAGGAATAGAAATTTTGTGATTAGTAAAGTTGTAATTAGGTATTATGGTTAAATAGAGTTATAAGGTGTTATATTTAAAAGGATAACTATGCATTTGTGAAGAGAAATAAGGGTGTTCGTAGTGATAAGAGTGTAAGTGAAGTTATAAGGTGTTTTTTCGTGTGATAAGAAGAAATAATTATTTGTAAAGTTTTTTTAGCATTATTGATTGAATTTGCATCATGAGATCTACTTTCTATGAAGATGTCGTTTTATCATTACATATTAAAATTGACAACTTAAAAGAAGCTAATCAAATAGCATAATTTTGGAGGCTATTTCAATCTACTTTTATATTGTTTTTGTTCAATATACTTTTCTATGAAAGGAAATTGATAGATTGCAAGATCAAACACTTGATGCCTTAGCACAAAAGAAAGATGTTGAATATAATGTTCCTTCTTTTAACACTTTCACACAACAAGCAAGTGAAAAATCCATCATGAGGCTCTAGGAGTCTCAAAAGAAAGGTTATGTTGGGTTTTTTGTTCCAAATTATTCAAACCCCATCAAATTTGCATCTAGAGGTCTTATGAATACATTCAAGTTGAATCTTCTATGAGTGTCAAATTGGTTCAACCAAAATTATATTCTTATTTTGTTTGTTATGGTCATAATTTCTTGCTTTGATTTACACTACTATTCTTTATGTGGTCAACATACTCATTATTCTTATAATTGCTTTTATAAGAAAGTGCAAACAATTATGTTATGTGTTGCTAATCATTTGTTTGAACCATTCTCAAGAGAGACATCAAATGGTTTTATAAATATTGTAGTTATGAAATCTTTGATAGAGATTGAGATAGATGCTTTAAATAAGGCTATGTTGAGTGTTATCAAAGCTCTTGTTGGTGACGACTATTAGAAATTTGAAATAGATTGAATAACCCAAGAAACTTTTTAAAAGAAAATCAAAGTTACATAAACTAAAAAAATATAAGAATGCAAACTAGGACTCCGAGAGATTATGCAATGATGATATGATAGAATTGCATTAAGAGTTTCCAAGTTGAATCATTGAATGAATTAGTACAAAAGATTGCAAGAATAGATGCAAATACAAGCTAGTTAGAGAGTTTATATAGAACTAAGGATAGGATACATAGGCGACAAATTCAACCAATAGGAATCAATCACAAAAAGTGGAGGATGCCACCAAAAGTGGAAAGTGTTCTACACTTTATGGAAGGGGACAACACATCACTTATCTCTTAGTAATAAACTCAATTTATTATCCTAAACAAGTTTAATAAAAGTGTAGGAAAAACCTAGGACTAAGGGAAAATAAATTAGCACACTAGGAAAATAAAAACCTACACCAATAATGACAATGATGTTGGTGATGACAATTTTGTTGATGATGCCAATATTATTGTTGATGATAAGATTGATCTTGCTTGTCTTCATATTGTTATGGATTCCTTTTATGTTCAAGATGTCTTTTATTTGAATTTTATATGATTTGTTTTTATGGTGTTGATTCAGTTCTTCTTGTAGTGTGCTTCCCTTGCTAGGGGACCTTTGTTGATATGCGTGATAAATGATCTTTATTTCTATGTGTATGATGGATTTTAGTGGAGACTTCATAGATGAGTGATATATGTGTGACTATAATCATAGTATGAGCTAAATACACCAAATCTGATAGATACTATGCAATATTTAATTAAGGTATAATCCCAATGAAATGTTTAAAAACATCAAACAGAGAAGTTATTTAAACAAAATCTATTAAGAAATGCATAAAGGAACCTAGTTAAATGCTTCAAACCTTATCCCATTGAGGGATTGGTGCTGTATTGATATAGAATGGCAACCCTTTTCCAATCCCTTTGATAAAATGAGCATCTAAACAAACTCCATTGATAAAAACTAAGCTAATATGATAAAAACTAAGCTAAAGATGGATGAAAAGAAAAAATGAATGTAAGTTGAATGAAGATGAGTGATGAAATGTGTAGCATAACTTTGCTAAATGGAAGTGGATCCCTTTCTCTCCAAAATGGGAAGTATTTATAGGAGAAAATGGTGAATAAAGGGTCAAGATTGATTTGATCAATCAAAGGTTGAGATGTAATCAGAGGTGAAGACATAGATCAAGGAATGCAAGATCACATGGATCAAATAGTCAATCAATGGCTCACAATGATTCAAAGAAGCACACTTTCAAAGTTGTTGGAAAGTTTGTTACAAAAGAATATTATTTTTTTTGTATTCAAATGGAAGAATATTTCAAAGGAATATTCCCATGCAAGTGGGAGGGTGAGGGAAAATAGGAATTAGATAATTAAAATAAAGTTTTAATTGTGCAAGTTGAGTGAAATTAGGATGCTTATTAAATAATTAATTTATTTAATGAAAAGGGGATGCAAATGACATTTAATTCAATAATTTAGGATTTTTCAATTAAATGATAGGATATAAGTTGTCTAATTTAAATATTTTGCATTATCTGATTAAATAATATGGAAAGTTAGTGTGAAAGGGTGAATTGGTCAAATAATAGTGATCATTTGATTAATAGGAGAAATTGATGCATTTAATTAAATAATGAAGATTATTCAATCGAACGGTAAAAAATAAGGTGAATTTAAGACAAAACAATGTTAGTAATCAGATTCAAGTGTACAATATCAATCAAGACATTTTTTAAGTGTCTACATTTTGCCTTCTTTGAAACGAGGTACCTGCTACATTGGTTCAAAAACTGATGCTTTTCGAATTAACACTATTGCTCAGATCAAAAGTTTAAAAAATTCTTGATTTTTCGAATGCCCCATTGTTGCCCCAACAAAAGTTAAGCTGGTACCTTGCCCCCTTGAGATCAGGCATAAATTTTAACATTCGGGTTGATTTCATGACAAAGGTTTAACATTGATGTAGGTGCAAACATAGGTTTCGAGACATGGAAACATGCTCAAAAATGCGAAAAATGTCTCAAAATATGCCCCATAGCTTAGAAATTGATCAAAAAGGATGAAAACCCTATTTCCCCCCTCAAATTAGGGCAATCCCCAATTTTGAGGCTTAAATATAGGTTGAAGTGTCACTTTCAATTCATTTGCACTCTTGACTCTAGCGAAACTCTATAATTTTTGTTTTGACACTTTGGCAAAATGGCAGCTTGTGAGCTCCCACAACACCTCTTGGATAGGGTATGAGAGTACCAATGTGTAGCAGACGTAGAACCACTAGTACACAAATCAAAACTTTTCTCATTTTTCGTGTTTTTAGGTAATTTATTAGGGGTCGAAAAGTCCAAACAAAATCATCGATGTATTGCATTGCTTTTGAATCAATTAGTGATGCTTTTTCTAGAGTAGTGACACTCTTGCAAATAGCATCGCTTTTTCCTAGTTAGGTTTGGCAATGCGTTTGAAAATCTGATGCGCTTTTGCAATATAGCGTCATGAGCAAAAAATTAGGGTTAGATTAGTTCAATGACACATTTGAAAAGTCGACATGCTTTTCAAAGGAGTGACGCTTTTGCTCTTTTGGTCCAGCACCGCTATTGAAAAGCTGACATGCTTTTGCAAATGGTGATGCTTTTGACATTTTGGAATAACAGTCTGCTAAAAAATAATGCCACGCTTTTGCAAAATAGAGTCGCATTTGTAGGTTAGGGTTCAAAGCATGAAATTTTACAAGTTTCTTCAGCAATTTTGATGCGGTTTGCTTTGATTGCGCAAGAGATTCTTCAGTTGCTTCATTCTAGGGAGCGTAGACCTAGTATCTTGTCCATCGTGCCCTAGTTGACCAATTAGGCTAGGATGTTCCTTGGGGCGATCGGGCTCGAGTTCATGGGTGGGATGCTCGTGGTTAGGACCCACCTCGTGATGATGATAATGTTGATAGAGAGGTGGCACAACGAGACCTCATCCTTCCACCTACCTACTGGAGAGGCTATAGTGACACTAGAGGACGTCTGGCGCATCTTGCGGTGTTGATTCATAGCAAGCATATTATTTATGATGTGGATGCTGAGACCATTGCATGCTATGAGGTTCTTAGCACAGATACCATCTATATAGAGACAACACAGATTGATCATGAGGATTACAAAGGACAGGGCCCAAACCTAACTTTGGTTGTCAGAGCTTTGATTTGTGGGGTGCTCATGCCAGACATACAGAGTTGAGGTTTTAACCTTGTTTAGGGACTCACCTGGGTGAGGAAGATTATAGACATGACCTGCTTTGCATGGGGCCTTGTGGTACTTGCGTCATTATATCATGATATGCATCAAGTCGTCTACATGCAAGGGCAGAGCATAGGGGTCGAAGTTACTTTACTACACATATGGGCATGGGAGAACATTGTCATGTGGAGACCTATTGTGTGCTGGCCGATGTGGATGCAAATGAGCCCATTATATATCGATATAGAGCTATGATCACATTACATTAGATAGGGCCCGCAGACATTCCGTATTGGAGACAAATGATCAATGAAAATGACTATTTCGCTGGAGGTATTGGTTATAGGTACCTGCATGGTTTGATGATGTTCAATAGTTGTTTTTTGACAAGCAGACTAGGTATATGCAGGGCCACAAGCATACTATGATTGAGCGGTACATTCCATATCGTGTCGCTCGCTAGTTAGGGGAGGTCCAGGATGTGGATCCTCAATATTACACAACCTTGTTTGCACACACCATTAGAGAGGCTAAGTGGGGCCCACAAATTCCACCCCAATTGGTAGTAAATGACTTCAGACAGCTTGTTGCACAACCTTGGGTATATGCTAGAAGACCATATGATGTCAACACTATAGTTGCATATGATGCCTGATGGCAAAAATTTGCACCCACTTCCTTTACAGATCCTGTAGTTATACAAGCACCCGATAGGGGTAGGAGACAAGGATAGGGTAGAGGACAAGGCGGGGTGCATCAACAGCCCCCTCAAAAGCCTCCTCAGGAAAGATAGGATGGAAAAGATGGGCACGATGGATAGGTGCCTAGAGACTAGCAACAACAATAGCCACATGATGGACAGGTACCAGGGCATGTGTCATTAGGACCACCACCACCATCACCACCATGCTAGGATCAATAGTAGGGTGAGGGTCCAGATAAATGCAAAGGTACAAAATTTAAACAATAAATAAGAAAATCTGAAAACCTATAGGCTCGGGGACATATAAATGAGATTCTTGGTTACGATAAGCTCGATCACTATGTGAAAATGCGAAGGTACAAAATTTAAACAATAAATAAGAAAACCTAGAGTTGTCTCTTGACTCATAGTGGATTATTTGTATAGACTTTGCAGATCTTGGGTGCTGAGTACATTTAAGCTCTCTAAAAAGCATGGTGAATCTTTCCATGAGAAACATCTATCAATATTAATGGTCATTGTATGGAAACAAAGCTGATGGATTAACATGAAACAATAACATTGATCCCTACCATATGAGATTGCAAGAAGTATATACCAATTTTTTATTCACAAACCCACTTATCAATTAAATCAAAAATTCTAGATAGTTATTAAGTATGCAAGTGTTTTCACATTTTTTTTTTGAGGAAGATGCCATATTAGTCAAATTTATAGATATTTCAACAACATTGAAGCATGTAAACAACATTTTTTAGAAAAAAAAAGAACATGAGAAATAAAAAAAGAAATAGAAAAAGAGAAGAGATACCAATGTGTGTGGGAAAATCCTTTCAGCTAAAAAATTATGCTCTCCAAAATACTAAATCAATGTATTAGTTAGCAAATAATATTTACGATACAATATCAGACTTTTGCCACTATGGAGATCAACATCCTATTCCTCTCATGAAAAATTGACATCGTAACCTTACAAAAATTGCTTTCATCTAAAATATCTATCTCAAACATCTAATAAATAGCTAAGATCAAAACCACAAACATAAATTGCCTCATTCAACTTGAGAATTTCACTTTGATTTTATCCACCTTTTTCCATAAGATAACCATGAGAATTAAAATCTTGATTTTTTCCTGTTCCACACCTAACTCAAATCTTCACACTCTTTCCATTCCATCAACTCTTACACACCTTACGAATTATCATAATTACATTTAACAACTTACTTGATAATAAATGATAACTGAAAATTGTCAAAATAAAACAATACTACAACATACAGCTATTCAAATACAGAACTTCTGGATTAACAAACAATGCATAATATAGTTGGAGATTGGGAGTTAACAAAACCCAACTAAAACCATATGCAGTGAATTATAAAATCTTAATAAACATGTCGCAGGCTGCACAGTGTAGTCTGACTCTGTAAGCCCTACCTTGATTGTATTACATGTGTTCATCTCATGAGATAAAGCATAAAGTTTCTTAACACCAATTAATAATGCAATCAAATTATAGCTGGCCAACAATAAGCAAGCTCCAGACTCTTCACTCAATATTAGAGCCATCCTTTAGGTCAAATGAAACTCATTGACCACTATGGGTGACTTCTCCAAGCTATCCATTTTGTTTATAATCTTTAGCCTGCTAATTATTATAGATTACATGGGAAAACAAGTTCATTACATATTGAATATGAGTTCAAAAGGTTCTGAGTCCTTTTCTCTCTTCTATTGGTCCACAAGGGTAGTCCTCTCCCCTGCCCCTTGGTCCAATAATGGAGTCCTCCAGCTCTCATTTTTGTTATTTATATCCAATTTATGCTGAAAGATCCAAAAATCTGGTCCAAGTAGTTGATTAATGAATATAGAGACAAAATATTTATTTCTGACAATAAAGACAATGCATCAACAGTGATTGATTGCAGTGGCATGCAACTAAAAAGCAATGCACAATATTATTGCAGATTGGAAGTTACAAAGATCCAACTAAGACCATATCCAATGAATTAAGAAATTTCAATAAAGATATCAAAGGCTGTACATTGTCATCTGATTTTGTAAGCCCTACCGTCATGGTATTACATGTATTTATCTTACAAGATAAAACATAAAATTTCTTAATAAGAATAAAGAATACAATCAAATTGTAGCTGGCCAAGATTAACCAGCCCAGGACTCTTCACTTAAATTAGAACAATCCTTCAGATCAAATCAAACTTATTGAACAATTTGGGTGACTTCTCCAAGCTATACATTTTGTTTTATGAACATTAGCCTACAAATTATGATAGATCACACGGTAAAACATGTTAAATACATATTGATTAACAGCTCAAAATGCTCAAATCCTCTTCTCTGTTCCATTGGTCCACCATGTTAGTCTTCTCCCATGTCCTTCGATCCAGCAGGGGAGGAGTCCAGACCTCATTTTTCATAATTTACCATTAGCCTCTATTATTTTTGACATCCTTTTGATACTATGATCTCTATTTTTACAAGTATAGTGGTGCAGAATTTGTAAATGAAAATATAGCCTGTATATCAAGGCAGGGGACCTTATTTACTGTCCTTGAGCGATCCATTTTTATTGGAAAGAAGTCTTCTTCCAAAACAACAAACCTTGGCTTTGTGATTTTCACCTAATCCTTTGTCACCAGATTGTTGAGGCTCCTCTTCCTGTGCATGCTGATTGCTGGATGTTTTATCCTTGCAACTGCCATGGCCCTGGCATTCATATCTGCATCCATGTCTTCTTGGTTTGGGAGTCCTTTCTATTGATCTTTCAGGGCTAGAGTCACTACTGGATTCCAGAAACATAGCTTTTAGACATCTCCTCTTCACAGGTGGATCAGCTGGAGGAGGCAGTCTGCTTATTTCTGGAGGCTTAGGATCAATATTTTTCCCTTTCTTTGGACTTTTACCACGATCTTGCTCATTAGAGGTCTTGGAAAGACCCATATGCACACCTGGATCTCTATTGGGGCAGGAGCTATTGTACATAATAGAGTTGTTGATGCCCTGTACATTGCTGTTTACATAAGTACCCTCCTTACTTTCTGATTTTGCATTCAACCCATCCTTATTCTGAGCATCCTGATTCGACTTGTATCCTCTATGTATATCTACTAGGCCATCCTCAGAACCAAAATCCATGGTAGCTCCTCTGTTTTCTCCTGCCAATGTGATCACTTTCACCCCTCCCTCACTCTCATCAGCTTTTCTCAGTGAATTCAGCTTTGTAATCCTGGAAATCAGATCAGAAATATCATCCTGGATTTCTTCTTGAAGAGCTTTCTTGCTCTTGGTCTGTGCTGCTTCATCTGGATTAACATCCCTGATAGGCACCATTCTCATATTTTTGTTATCACCCTCTGAAAACAATCGGGTTACCGTTGGAGGGACAGACAATTCCTCCTCTTTAATCTCTGCTGAGTGTCTAGCAGGCTGACTCCTATCTCCTATACTAGACATTGAAGATGGGTTCCTGAAACTACCTTGGGGAAACATATTCAAACACCAACTAAATATTTTTCTGATGGAGAAAAAATAACTGTACACTAGAGTTACTACTAATGTGCTAACTTTGAATGATGTCTGTTATACTCACAAGTACAATGAATTCTGTGGGATTGTATGTCAATTTTGTTTTGCAGTTGGAGTTTTATAAATGAGATAAAGATTCATTGTTTGCTTGAATACATGGACAATGCCTAATCCCTAGTCTCCATCCAGCAGCAAAGCATCTCTTTATGGTGTTTTACAGAAACTCAATGAGCAATCAGATTACTTGACTGTGAAGTCATTTTCATTACTGCTTAGAGATGTTCTTTTGTAAGAAAATATGCAGTACAACATGAGTCTCATATATGGGTTTTGGAATCTATTTTGAACTGGGTAAAGGTAAAAAGCAGTTCTCGCATTTTTCTCTGATTTAAGAACATGGTTTTTTGTGTATGTTCTTAAATGCAAAATATGCCAACCGATAACTTTTTGAGTGGGTATAGAATATGCTGTTTACTTACTTTTCTTTCCATTTTTCTTACCTATTCTGTGATCTTACACGTATTGAGTGTATGTAGCTCGTTATTAGATATTAGATATATAGGAGCCCTTTGCATGAGTAAGTGGGTCTTTGAGAACAATACAAGTTTTACTTTTATTTGGTGTTAAATGTTATTATCAAATTGATTATTTGTTCAACTATAAATACGATGTGACATTAGATATGATTTAATATTTGATATGATTAATCTACAATTTGTGTGGACAACAACATAATGGAATTTTTTAAAGGATTTAGTTGAAATATTTTTTCAAAGATCATAATTGATTTGTCAAATCAGTACTAAAAGAAATAGAGAGCAATTGACCACAACAATTATAGAAAAATTTGAAAAATATTGAATACTTTTATTTAAGTGTTTTAACTTTTTTTTTTTGTTATAAATGGAAGAGCTTTGGTCTAGCTTGTGAAAACTTAATGGTTTAACTATTATAGATTTTTAGGGTTTATTGTTTGGTCTCTCTTATTCTCTTAATCACCTTACATGATATGTTAAGGTTTCCTAGATTAATTACACCATCAATCTTCCCCTTATAGTAAATTAAGGGTTTAAATATGATTATTTTTTCAGCTTTTTACAACTTTAATTGTGAATGACATAGAGCATGGTGTCACATAGAGCAAATAAATTTGTATGAAATGAATATGAGGTAATGAGCATGACAATCATGTTGATGTGTGTGCATATCAATGGTATGAAAATTACAATATAATGTCTTACTAGATGCCAATTGTATCCTCTTATAGCAATCCCTTTCTACTTGGATTAAACATGCTTAGAATCTCCATGACATCAAGCTTGCAAGGGTTTGTAACCTTACCAATGTGTATATATTTTAATTTCTTCTATTTTCTTTTAAAGAACCACAAGTTAATATGCTCTTGAACCTCTAGTTGCTAGTTAGTGTGCAATATCGATTTGGTATTGTCTTACTAGACCTAAGATTTTAAGATCTTGTAGCAAAGTATTGTGCAAGATCCCCACCTAGGTTGAGCTTCATGGTCTTCCTATTCACCTTTGGGATTTCTTAGAGAAAATTATCTAGTCATTGGACCTTTATACTTTCCATGAATCCAACAAGTTATTTTCTTACTTGTTTCCACAAGATCTTTTTTATGGAATTGTACCTCAATATTGAGAATAAAGCAAACAAATATAGTGAACACACCAACAAATGGTGCTAAAATATAATTAATTGAATTTAGTACATGTGATCAGACCATCAAATAGAACTTGGAGAAGCATACACTAGCAAACTAAAATCAACAATAACACATAATACAAAATATCATGGAGAAACCTTCCCATGAAAAAATTCCACCACCAAAGAGATATTGAGCTTATATTAATATTATAAATAAAATTACACTAACACAATCTAGCCAATCTTCTTCAATCTAACAACATTATGGCTAGATAATAGTACTTCACTACACAATCGTATGGAAGCTCTATCTACATACACTAAATAAATGGAGCAAATGAAATAGGAAACCACCAAGTCATTTTTGTAAATTAGTGACAACCAAACATATGGTCCACAAGTAAAAACCTATGCCACATTATGCATTTAATCATATATTAAGATAGAAATCACAAAGGATACATCTTTGACTTCAAAACTCTTTATAGGTACTGTAGACACAATTTTGATTAACACATTTTATCCAAAATGAGTCATTTTCCCATCATTTGACCTAGCTAATTTGTCTTCAATATTTAACTAAATAATTTCATTATTTGATTAAATTAACAATCATTTTCACTTCACCATGATAATTAAATGATTTTATAATTATTTAATTATTTTTAATTTTTAATTTCCTCTTAATCCGACTTTAATTAAATAACTTCAAATTATTTAATTAAATTATCTATTTCACCACTATTCATCTATATTAATTAAATAATTAATGTTATTTAATTAAATTACTAATTTTTTTATTTCAAAATTTAATTAATTATTCATTTCCCACTTTTCTAAATTAAATAATTATGTTTAATTATTTAATTTATCTCTCAACATTATCCAAAATAAATAAAATCACTTATTTTATTTATTAAATTCAAATTTACACATGTAAAAAATAATTAAATTTATTTAAATACTAAATACTCATGTAAATTGTGCCTCACCTGCTGATTAATACTTATGCTCAGTCCACTCATCAATCAAATCCACTCCACTCCCACTCACTTCAAGTCCACTAGGCAATCAATTTAGTCCACTAACTATTAGTTTCAATCATCACTCTAGTCAATCCTCTTAACTAATCCATATGATCAGTTACCTGGAATCATGCAATCACTTAATTGACCATCAATTCTTCTCATCAATCCTGAATTGATCTTGTCAATCTCTCCTCTAATCTTGTCCATCGATTGGTGTCACCAAATATCTATAAATTAAACCATCCTATCATTCAATCTTCATCTTAGATCATGTAGAGAAACTATACTCAAATTGTTATAGTGCTTTATTGCTATTGTGCTATTAAAATTTAAGAGAAAAGGACTATTTACACTATTCTCCAAGGTGAGTAGAGGAGAACAATGAAGCTATGCTAGAGCATATTGTGTGTTTCAATGTGTGCAAGGTTTGCATTTCATTTGATTCAATTTGCTCTATTTTCTTTATTTCTTTTGATTTTGATTCTTGTTTTTTATTATGGGGAAAAGCAGATCTTGATGGGACCTAAAACCCAATACATTCAGGTTTTGAAGGGATTCAAAACCCAATCCAAATCAAGAATGCTACTTATAGAAAAAATCAACAAATAATTAGTAGCCAAACATCAACAGTCATTAGAAATAAACAAGACAATATAGGCTACAAATAACAAATAGGTTTTGAAGGGACCTTAAACCCTAACAACCAAGTTTTGATGAGGACCTAAAACCCCACTAATTGATCAAAATAACAACCTACATTAGCCATTCTACAACTAACCAGATGCTCAGGAAACCCAAACCTAAGCCAAGGAAAACAATCAACTGATTAGTGTAGAAAAACACCCTTGATAATCAAATATTTCAGCACAAACACACCCCTCTCAATAATTAAGGGGTAAGAGAACACAAATGAATACTAAGAAACATCAGTAACCTTGCAGCACCAATCCACCCGGATAGCCATCTCAAGCTCCACCTCTATAGGAGAGAGCTCCCCTCTAAAGGAGAGGATAGTACGAGGACCCTTTCTACAAAATCCACCCCTCTCCAACTCCCACAAGCTCCACCTCAATAGAAACCAATAAGAGAAAAGAGAGTTTTCCACCACACCTACAACCACCCACTCCACCTCAATAGGAGAGGGATCCCCCTCAATAAGAGCAATCTCCACCTCTAGAGAAGACTTGAATTGTAGAATCCAACAAAAAACAACTTTAGAAGAAAGGGTAGACACAATATCCATCAACATCACAAGCTCCTAAAACATGAAGCAAGATTGAAAGAGTAGCCTAGCAATCAACCAAAAGAACTCAAACTGATAGGGAATTCTCCAAACACCTAAAGAACAAAACCTCAAGTTACTCCAAACTTTGAAGACAACAAGAGAGGAGGAGCATAGATAGCTCCCTTAAGCTTCACAAAAAAATGGGTATTTAGGAAAGGCATTGAAATATCCCAATCAACTCCCAAAAAATAGAAGCAGGGGCAACCGCCACTCTCTTGAACATTAATAGTAGGGGAATAGCATCCTTCTAGAGCCAAGGGTGATCCCACAATAGTGGTTTACAATTTTTGGCCAAACTAGACACTAAAATAAATTTTTTTAACTAAATCTTCACTTTCAGGCATCTATAGCAGCTAAACCGTGAGGAATTTGAAGATGATGCAAACTAGAGTTTCGTGACATTTTTTCTGTAGATTCTAAATATATATTTTTAAAAAAAATTTGGAATCAAATTGCACTTCTTTTTCCATCTCCCTCAAAAACTAGTTTTTTTCATAAAACAACATTTTTAAAAAGTGATGCTCACCGTATAACACATAACTTTTTTTCCATGAAGGATAAAATTCTAATTCTTTCAAATTTAGATTTGTAACTCCGATATCTAGTGCTTCCACTTGGTTAGATAAGTTTTATTGAATATTTTTTCTTTAATCAAGTTTTGAAGTCAAACCAATTACAATTTAGACATAGCGCGACCATATAATGCTTAACTTTTTTTGTATGTATCGAAATTCAAATTTTTTTTGTTAGATCAAGGACTTCAATATCTGGTGCACTCATATTTTTCAATTTTTTTTGTTGATAATTTGCTATTTTTCCACATGTGCAGAACATAGAGTTTGATTTTCAGTGAAAAACCTATGTTTAATAAAACTAAAAAAAATAAATACATAATAAAACCAAAACATATTAAAATTAAATTCGTTGGATAGCTCGTTCCAAGGACTACCTAATTCCAGTTGGGTCTATGAAGTCTCTGCCATTTTCATCTTCAACCCGAGCTCTAAAGTGCAAAATTTTTGATTTTTTGGGTGAACAAGGTCAAAAATTAGGGAAAAGGGGGGTTTGCTCGAACTAGGGGGGTTCGAGGAAACCCCCTTCCAAAAAGGCATTTATGTTTTCCTTTTTGGCCGATTGGTCCGTACATACATTAAATGGGTTTGCTCGAACCCTAGTTCGAGCGAACCCTCTTTTGGTTCGTTCGAACCCCCATAATGAAAAAAATTGGCATGGGGTCATTTTTTACAAGTTTTCCTTTCTCATTCGAATTGTAAACCACTTTTGTGGGTTTACCCCCAACCACACAAGCCAAAGACTACCTTAAGCATACAAACATCTAACCCCTTCCCCAACATCAAATGCTTCATAATCTAGCTAGGGTTTGACACCAAGCAAAGAAGCTTGAACTTGGAATAACAAAAGTAGCTACAAATCTTCTACACATCAAACTTCTCAACTTCTAAAAGGGCAGCCAAATCTCCCTTAACCTTCAAAGCCAAATGGGTTATCAGAGAAAATAAGAGTTTCAGCC
Source organism: Sequoia sempervirens (assembly GCA_007258455.2). Lineage (NCBI taxonomy): Eukaryota > Viridiplantae > Streptophyta > Pinopsida > Cupressales > Cupressaceae > Sequoia > Sequoia sempervirens. Next base: position 12,449 of record VDFB02139462.1, on the reverse strand, counting down.
TCACATCCTAGACAACCCTAAGCTTCCATAACCTAACACATGTGTTGAAACAACTCACCGTACACATGAGCCTTCAAAAGTTAGGCCAAAAAGCTTCCAAAAATAGAGGAGCAACAACAACATCCACCTTGACAAGACAAAGAAGCAAAACTATCACGTCCCAACTAGATGACAATAGCCTACTTTGCAACACCTCTACTCAGTCCTGGAAAATGACAACAACCAACACCAACCAGCCATAAGCCAACAACTTGATATCAACAACCTGCCCAATCTCAAGTCGCCTCCCACTAGTGATCCATCCACCTCCTCTAAATCATCTCCTTCACTGCCTGCATCATCTCCAGAATTCAAATTTCCCCCTCCGCTCCTCTTCTCGCTCCCTCTCCTCTCCATAGGGGAAAAAATTGTCAATTCTTTCTAGATAAATGCTCGAGAGCATTAATGCATTGTGATTCTTGTTGATTATTGCTTATCTTTCAATTTCATAGTTGAATTTTCACTTTTTGGATACCATAGTTTATTCACTTGAGGTTAAAAACATAGTAAAATCTATTGGGTAGAATAATGGGCATCTTACATTGTGCTTCCTCTTAGTTAATTTAAGAGGAGGGAGCAATAAATCCCAACTTCTGTCGAAGAAACTCAAATGTCTCCTTAAAGGAAGTGGCTTTGTGAATATATCTGCTACTTGCTCCTTTGTCTTAGCATACTCCAACTTTACCTCCTTCTTTGCAAACTTCTCCCTTAGAAAATGATACTTTATTGCAATATTGTTTGTCCTTGAATGCATTACTGGATTCTTTGAAATGTTTATGGCATTTGTGTTATAAAAAAGAATAGAGATAGGTTCATCAAACTCAATCTTTATCTCCTTCAAGTTCAGCTTCATCCAAAGCACCTAAGTGTAGCATGATGCTGCAACAATGTGTTCTATTTCTGCTATAAATAATGATACCGAGTCATGTTTCTTGCTCAACCAGAACACCAAATTGTCACCAAGAAAGAATGATCCTCCAATTGTTCTTTTCTGATCATCAATGCATCTTACCCAATCTACATCTCTGTATGCAGTCAAAGTGAATTTTTCACTTTTTGGATACCACAGTCCACATTCTTTAGTAACCTTCAAATACCTGAATATCCTCTTAATTTCCTTAACATGAGTTTCTTCAAGTGTTTCTCGAAATATAGCAACCATTCCAACTGCCTACATTATATCCAGTCTAGATGTTGTCACATACAATAAATTGCCAATCATGGATCTATACAAGGTTTGATTTTCCAAAGAAAATTAATTATCTTTACTTAGCTTGCATCCTATAACCATAGGTGTTCCAACTAGTTTACAATATTCCATCTTGAATTTACTTCTGCATCTCCTTTATGTACTTGTGTCAAGAAATGAAAATTCCTTTATCTGATTGTGTAATCTACAACCCAAGGAAGAAAGATAACTCACCTAGCATAAACATTTCAAATTCATTTTGCATTGCCTTTTGCAACTGTTTGCACATTTCATCACTACTATTGCCAAAAATGATATCATCTACATAGACCACAACTATGATAAGTTGATCTCTTTCTATTTTCATGTACAAATTACTATCAACACATCCTCTCTGGAACTCTTGTTGTTGTAAGTATCCATCCAACCTTGAATACCAAGCTCCATGAGCTTTCTTGAGCCCATACAAAGCTTTCTTCAATTTACAAACATTATTTGGATTGTTAGAACATTAAAACACTTTTGGTTGTTTAATGTAAACCTCTTCTTCTAGTTGTCCATTCAAGAATGTTAACTTTAAATCCATCTAAAATACTTTGAAGTTCTTGAATGTTGAAAGAGTTAAAAGCATCCTAATTGCTTCTAGTCTTGCTACCAAAGCAAATATCTCTTCAAAATCTATGCATTCAACCTAAGCATACCCTTTACACAAAAGTCTTGCCTTATTCCAGATCACTTAGCCATCTTCATTTAGATTGTTTCTAAAAAACCACTTGGTTTCAATCAAATTCTTGCATTTAGGTTTTGGGACAAGTTCCCAAATTTCATTCTTCATGATCTAATTTAGTTCTTCATCCATTGCGTCAATCAAGCCTTTCTCTTTTCTTTCTTCTTTATAGGATAGGCTCTATCTTTAATAGTAATGCAAATTGTACTTGCTCACTTGATCTCTCAAGTCTCTTCCTGGTACAATCCCCACTGTTTTAATCTCCTATAATCTAATCTTTAGAATGGTTCTTTTGAACATACTTTTCTAGAGTTTTTGTAGCAACCTCTTTTGAGTCTTCAATGCTGCTATGAATTGGTTCTTCATCATCATCTGTAGATATTTGAAATGCTAGTAGACTGAATAGCTTGATCAACTTTCAAATTTTCACTTTCTACAATATTCTTCAATCTTTTGTTGTAACATCTATATGCATTCTTAAAGAATAACCAAGAAAATACCTTCATCAAACCTGGAATCAAACTTAGCCAAATTTTCTTCATCTCTTTTGATGTAGCACTTGCTTCCAAATATTCTGAGGTGTCTAATTGATGTTGGTATTCATCTTCATAGCTCATATGATATCTTATCAATCTTGCATGTAATATGAACTCTATTCAAAATGTATACAATAGTATGTGTAGCTTCTCTCTAGTACATATCCGATAGATTTTCTTGACTTAACATTGTTCTTGCCATCTCCTGTATAGTCTAGTTCTTCCTTTCTACAACTCTATTTTTTTGTGGAGTTCTAGGAGCAAAAAATTATCTCCAAATCCCATGCTCTTCATAGAATCTCTCATACTTCTTAGAAGTGAACTCTCCACCCCTATTTGATCTCAAAACCTTGATTTTCCTTTTGATTTCATTCTCTACTAAGGCCTTGAATGCCTTAAACTTCTCAAATTCTTTTGATTTTTCTTTCAAAAATGTAATCCAAGTCATCCTAGTATAATCATCAATGAACATTATGAAATACCTATCTCCTTGTAGAATTTTTGTCCTCATTGGTCCGCATAGATCTCTATGCACTAGATCTAATGGTTTTGATATGTAGAATAATCCTTAGCAAGAAATTTTCTTTTTTTCTTGCTTCCCTCCATGACATGGCTTGCAGCAGATTGATTGAGGCTTTTTAATCTTTGGCATATCCCAGATCAATCCTTTTGAACTAATATTTACAATATCATCAAAATTCATATGTCCTAACCTTCTTTTCCAAGGAAAACTTTCTTCTCTCTGCACAGTGAGACAACTTTTTCCATTCAACTCACTTAGATGATATATGTCATTTTTTGTCCTTCTTCCTTCCACAATCAATTCACTGGTGCTTGATGAACCCTAATTTTACAATGTTCAACACTGAAAGATAGCTTATAACTCTTATCACATGTCTAACTGACACTCAAAATATTATGCTTTGAACCTTCAACATACAAAACATCATGTGTCTTTGTTCTACCACCATAAAGACTCAAATCACCCTTAGGGTCACAGAACCACCTTCAAATTTATTGAAATTCATGAACTTACTTTTATCTCCAGCCATGCGGCTTGAGCAACCACTGTATATGACCCACAAGTTCTTCTTCTGAGCATGTAAAGCGGTTTGAGAAATCATTTATTTTTCTAACTTATTTTCTTCAGGAGATTTCTTCCAAACTTTATCTGATTCATGAATTCTACCTACTAATCCTTTTCTTCTACTTTCTGATAAAGGGTCCTCACAAAATTGCTTATGTAGTTCCTTGCAATGTGTCCAATTTTTTTTGCATTTGTAGCAAATGATATTAAAATTTTACAAAGGTAAAAGTGCATTGTTGTTGAAAAAGTTATTTATTCTTATCAAAGCTTTCCTATAGTCCACAACTTTATGTCCAAAATTATTGCAATTAAAACAATAACCAAAGAAAGGAAAATTGAACCTGATGTTGTATCCCTATCTTTTGGATCTTCCTCTCTTCTTCTGAAATTGAATAAAGTCATCATTCTGTGTCATGCTTTCATCACTTGCCATGATCCTTTTAGACTTTGAATTTCCAAAGATAGTCACTTCCATACTTGCTTTAGCAGACTTCACAGTTTGTTCTATCACCTTGTTCTTCTGATCATCAAAACCTATACTAGTTTTGACATGCAGACCTCTTTGACTTCCCAATATATGATCTAGGGTTTCAGTACTCTTACCAAACTTCATTTGTAGCTTTTGATTTAATTTCTCAAGCTCTTTTCTTAATATCATAATTTCAACTTCCAACTTTTCACAGTTCTTATCTCTTGATAGCAATTTTTCTGTCAAAACTTCTTCAATCCTTTTTTCTTCTTCTATTTGGGTCTTTAGATCAACTATAATATTTTTTTCTTTCTTCAAATCTTGAGATACCTTTTCCTTTAGTCTTCACTTCTACAATTCTATTCTTTAGCCTTTTGATTTATTTTCTAGCACACATCAATTCTTCCACAAGATCTGCTTCATCTTCATTGTTTTCAAAATCCATTTTAGCATCTCCTTCAACAATCTCAAAATCCATAAACACAAATTTATCTTTTTCATCTATGGAGAGATCTTCATCTTCTTCTTTAGTAGAGTAATCTTCTTCATCAATGTAGAAAATATTATGTTTCCTTTGACCTTTGAACCTTCTCTAAAATGATTTATTTCCACTCTTTTTCTCAACATTGTTAGAACTCTTATAGGGTCACTTAACCATAAAATGTCCCGCTTCACCACAATTAAAACACTTAAAAGGCAACTTGCCTTTGTACTTACTAGAACCTCTATGCAGCTTCTTGAAAAAAGTTTCTTGGACTCTAGATTTGATCCAATATCAAAATATTGATCAACATCCTTCCTAGATACTTTGAATGCAATCTCTTTCCTTATTGAATCTTTACTTTCAAATCTCATCTCAAAAGCAGTTAGAATTCCATGTAGTTTAGTCAACTTCAAAGCATTCAAATCTTTAGCTTCTTCTATTGCAAAGACTTTAGAATCAAACCTTCTAGGGAAAGATCTAAGTACCCTTTTCACAAAATTCTTCTCTTTCAAATTCTCACCAAGACCTTAGATAGAGTTGATGGCTTCATCAACCCAGAGTAGGAATGTAGTAATATTCTCATCTTTTCTCATCTTCAGACCTTCAAAATGAGCTCTATATGTTTGCAACTTTGCCTCTTTGAATTTTTCATCACCTTCATAAATGGCCTGCAATTTATCCCATATAGCCTTTCTTATTTTGTACTGCATCACTCTCATAAATTCAAAATTACTCAATCCACATAAAATAACATTCCTAGCCTTAGCATTGATTTCACAAGCTCTCTTTCTGGTCTGATCCCTTGGAGGGTTTTCAAGAATCCCATATCCCTCTATTACTAACATTCAAATGTCTATTGGACAAGATCCATCAAGTAAGACTCCATCCTAACTTTCCAAAATGTAAAATTAGATCCATCAAATAGTGGTGCTTTATTTCCAGAGGATCCTTCCCATGCCATCTCAGACCTACGCTAAGCTACTAGGCTTCTTCAAATGAACATAGCTATGATACCAATTAAAGGAAACACAATCTACTGAGGGGGGTGAATCAATAGATCTACTTAATCCGAAATTATCAACTTTAACATTGATTAATAGATCACACGACTTAGAAATTTGTCTACAACATATATTATTCTACTTAGCAAATCTCACATAAGCAATTAAAACATGAAAACATAAAGCACACACATGAACACCAGATATATCTGGAAACCCAAGATGGGAAAAACCACAATGAGAATATCTTCTTGGATCTACTGCCCAAATCCAACCTCACAATGTAGAAATATACAAGTGAATTTTACACACTAAAGTAGACAACAATCTACTAGAGACACCAATCCCCAAATGAAAAATACAACAGGTGGAACACCAATCCTACCAAAATACATTGATTAAGCTTAAAAAACTTCAAAGTAACTCAACACATGTGCCAAAGTCACAACTAACACTCTTCCTTATTGTATACGATCTTCTGATACTAGCACTCTATTTTCTTCACACTTCCTCACCAATGATCAACTCTTCTTCACATAGTCCAGTAATTATGATTCATGCGGTCACATCTAGATTCTTTACAATATATCTAAACATTTGAAATATATACATGAAATTACATTAACACTCTTCCATGTTGTTCAAGAATCCACAAAGAGTCAAGCTGGCATAAGGTGGACCTAAATTCAAATTACATGAAACGTGCAACAAGTCGGTCTAAAATAACATTTCTTATTGCCAAAAAAACATGATGTTGTGTGCTACTACAAGAACCTTAACCATGTCCTATCCTAACACCACACACAAGATTTGAATTCCACATGCTACTAGTCAGTACCACACACACCTTAAACTTCAGCTAGTTGACAGACAAGAACAAAGAGCCTTCTGTCACTTCAAACTTCTTGCATACTGAGCATATCCTCCAAAAACTCAATAAATTGATAGAACTAGTGTAGGCATACTCTCCTTCCAAACAGTAGAGAAAAACTACATTTTTGAAAGAAATGCTGATCATAATTGTATTGCCAAAGAAATTTCTCTGCCCAAAAGATATCCTTGTGTAGACTTTCAGACCACCACAACCATACTGACTAAATACTCTACATGGTATATTAAGTGTATAGTACATGCCATCTCTTGGAAAGGTAGTTATGTCTCAATAAAAAGTGATGATTGATGAGACAAATTCTTCATGATTAACACCTTTTGATACACAACATGCTTCTAAAACTTTAAGTGAAGAGGAATATAGTGATAATTCTAGTACACCTACAATCTCTTTCATTCTTGGCAACCTTGACATCATTAACATTTCTGACAACCTTGACACCATTTGACATCAATGGCAACCTATGTTCAACACACCCTAGGCATCCTTATATGTAAATTGTAACTCTTAAATTTCCACACGAATTCCAAATAACTTTCTTCCAAGATAAAATTCAAAATTATGAGGAAGAATCATTTGAATTCAAAATTTGAAAATGGATCTATGTTCCTAATTGGAAAATGGGTAGAACTAGCCAAAACCTTATTGTAACAAAAAATAATAATTTTTTTGTAATGTTGATTACCCACACCCCTAGATCTTCTTGCATTAATGCCCTTGGTCAAGGAAACACAAGGAAAGGGTGGGGAAATGTGGGTTAAAGTATTGAAGAAGTTATTTTATTTAAAAAATAAACTTTAGACTTGACCTTCAAGTTAGTGGAAAAGGAAATAATCAAGAAGTGTTTTAAGGGGTAGAAGGATCCCAAGAGCCATGTAGCTTGTCAAATTCACCAAAAAACAAAGAAGATAAAAAATATTTAATTAAATTGTTTAATTTGCCCTATTCCATTATTTTTAGCTTGATTTTAGCATGAATGATATAAATAGGTATAAACACTTGTATCATTGATTTCATTTTATTTTAAACAAGAATATAAATTGAAGATGTTTATAATTTAAATTAAGCACAAGAGGAGGAGACTAAGTGAGCCATAATCTTGTTCAATATTTGATGAAGATTTTGAAATTTCTCAAAGCTCAAGAAGATGAATTTGTGTTTTGAATTCTTATTTTTATTTCTAACTTGAAGCTCTATGCCAATTGGAATAAATCCACATGTAGTCTGATCTTATCTAGCAGTGTGGTGTTTGCACGACTACGACCTCATCTCATTGTTGTGTTGTTGTTAGATGGTTGCAATTATATCCTTTGTAAGCTTGAAACTTGGACTTGCAGCCAAAAACTTACTATTAGAATAAAGTGTTGTAAGAATGTTTAAGGGCTTGCTATGTTAAGGTATGGTATGATCTAACTTCTTCCTTTCACCTTAGTCACATTTCACAAAGATTTTAAACAAGATTAGATTGAATCCCTTAGGGGATGTGTAGTTGTGAGTACTAGGTGAGTCACTGCAATTATATACAAACAACTTAAAGTTTTTGCAGGTAGTAATAACTACCTATATGATGTTCTTGCATGCTTTTACTTTTTGTTCACTTCTATTTGTCTTCTTTTTATGTTCTCTACCTTATGTTTGAATTTTAACTAGTTTCTTCTCCTTAATAAATAAGGGAACAATCATTTTACTATTTGGTTGCAAGAGTGGTTAATGATGCAAAATAATGAGAAAATTTGATACAAAAATTGAGATAATTAAATTTTAAATGTTATGCATGCTATTGTATGGAGTCATATTCAAAGGAAAACATTACATAAGAAATAATGTCTACCACAACCAAGTATTCAAGACTGGAGTGGGAAACAAATATTTGAGTTTGAAAATATTAAAAATAAAATGATATACATAAAACTAAAAGTATATTATATTCAAAGGGTTGTAGTTCAATTGGTTGAGTACAATTGGTGGGGGTGATGGTATGTTCCTTGATTACATCATCCACAAAGGTTCAAATCTTCGGACGTATGATATGAGACAGGGATTGTGCCCCAAATGACTTTAATGGAATAGATACCCCTCAGTCTTTGACTCTCAACTGAAGAAGTCTCAACATAGACTTGAGCTCCCATATCAAATTACAAAATGAATCCATGAGCTCTCATTACAGAAAGACGCTTGAAATACAAAGAAAACTATAAATAAATTTTCTGTCTGCACGTCCACATTAAACATGGATTCTTTAGGCAACAACTCTAACGGACAAGATAATGACAACCATATTACCAAATAAAATAGCAGATTGAAGTGCGCTCTAATACATTGGAAGAGCTATCACACTTATTTCATAATCACAAATTCATAAAACCCTAACAAATAGAAGCCTCGTGAGTATTAGACAGAGATAATTGCGCCCCTGGATCTCTGTAAGTACAAGTGCTATCATACAAAATAGAGTTATTAGCACTCTGAACATTGCTGTTGACAAAAGCATTCAGTTGGGCTTCCTCAGAATGAAGATTTCTTCTGTAATTTTCTTCCCCATCACTACTAGACCTCAAATCCATGGCAGCTCCTCTGTTTTCTCCCACCAAAGTAATCACCTTGGTACCCATTTCTTCATCCCCCTCACCCACAGAAATCTTCTGCAGAGCATACAGTTCCGCCAATCTTCTTGACACATTTCTAATATCAGTTTTAAAGCCTTTTTGACTGCTTCTCTCCTCAGGAGCTTTATTTTGCAGAACCGTCATTCTTCTCTCCTTGTTTGAATTCATGGTTTATGAGTATTGTTTATGAGCGAACAGAAAGAAACATCTGTAGACTGTAATATGGTGTTTCCTTTGTATATAAGAGCATGAAAATAATTTTGGTTTAATGTCCACAGTTGGATAGTTTCGGAGAGAAGCAAAGAATCAATGAATGTAAGCTGTAAAGTCTATTTCAAAGCTGTTGTTGATCAAGAGATTCGTTCTTGATATTGTTACGTCTTCATATTCTTCTGGCTTTTTCTTTTTCCAGAGAGGAAAAGCTTGGCTGGGCTATGAAAGCCACCTGGTTGATCCTTTATTCCACCGTCTGTAAGTAAAATATGCATCAACTACATTATTATGAGCTTGAGAGATTCATCTTAAAAGAATTATGTAGAAGGAAGAAGGAATATCACATAGCGTGGTACTGACTTATGCAGGTACAATGTACAAAGCATGTACTAGTTATGCTTGCTTTGTAATATCATGTGAGGAAGAAAAGTTTGAAAGAAACATGTTTGTTTTAAATCATTTTTTTATTGTTTATGTTTTTTTTCGTTATTATAGGGGTGTCCTCATGACCGTAGTCTGTACTTTGGGTCTCTGGGGCATGATTAGACCCTGTTGGGGCATGACTAGACCCCATGGGTGAGATCTTCCGCCTCACCCGCAAGAAGTCTCACCTCTTAAACTCGGGAGTGGAGTCGAACCCGAGACCAATGCGGAACAAACCCATTGTCCAAGCCAACTCAACTACCTGTTCGGGCTAAACCATTTTATTATTGTTGAGAATCATTTTATAACTAGTATGTATATTTTGAAGATAATCTATAGAAAATATTTCAAAATAAATAAATAAATAAATCATTGTATGATTTATTAGATGGGAAAAACTAAAATTATTATAATTAAACAATAAACATAGAATTTTGTGATACCACTTTTTAAATAATTGAAAAATAAATAAAAATCATTGCACATGAAAATAGAAAATACACTTATATGTACATTGTAGAGTTAGTCTATGGACTTAATACATATAATATCTTTAAAATAAACAACACATAAATTTTTTGTCTTGTGTATGTAGTAAATAAAACATTTACAAAATAAAATAATTTTAAGTGAATAATACTTCAAATTGATATTTCTTATATTTTTACAACAAATGTATTTAAGATATCTTTATTAGTTTAATTATTATATTTTTAATTATTAAATAGTCAATAATAATTTTATATCTTATTTTATTAAATAATAATAAAAATTATCTTATTTTTATTAATTAAAAAATAATTCCAATACAAAACTAAATATACTTTAAAAATAATCATTTATAACTATAAGAAAAAATCTCTTTAAATTAAGATCTTGGTTATTGAAGGTTGTGATGTGTTGCACGGGAGGAGTCTATGTAGGTCGACGACCTACTGGCTGTGACTTACATGTGAATGTCTCTAGGTGCATGCGTATGTGGGTAGTGGATCAGGTGGGTTTGGTGTTTTTGCTAGCTTGGGGTGAGTTTTTTCGGTGTTTGGGGGCTGTTAAGTCCAGCTTGGGGAGTGTTATTTTGGTGTTTTGTGTTGGCTCGAGGTGGGTTTTGCTGTGGGTTATTTTGTGTAAGGGGTTTGGAGTTTTTCTCATCTACTTCCTTTTTTTTCCACTCATTTGACGCATTGCTTAAGGTTTGTGTGGAGGTATAAGGTACTTTTTCATTTTATTTCTTTTGATGATGGGCTTAGGTGTTGCATCTGGTTATATACTTGCATTGAATTTTCGTCCTTCTTTGGGTGTGAAGTCACCATCTTCCTCAAAGAGGGTTGTAGAAAATAACCTGTTGTATAATGATTCAAGGGTGGGAGGGTTTGCTCCGTCTAGATGTCCTTGAATCTTGAAAATTAGTGAATGTCTAGAAAGGAGCAAAGATAGGCATGCGCCAGTGAATCAACCAGAATCAATTACTGAGGATATTGGGTATTTCTCAAATCATTCTTTGATATGCAAATTCATGGGAATGCATATCTCACTCCCATTCTTGAAGTTGTGGGATCATCGAACATGGAAACGAGAGGGTGAAATGGAAGTGATGTTGGAAAATAGCTATTTTATAGTCATTTTCAACTGTGTGGCTGATCATAGTAGATTTTTCGAGGGTGGGCCTTATTTCCACAACTAGATTGATTTATTCATCAAGCCTTAGCACACTAGTTTTAACCTGTCAGAGGAGCTCTTGAATTGGGCTCCTATGTGGGTGTGCCTCCCTTGGTTCCCAATTGAGTAGTGGTGTAATGACATCTTGCAAATGGTTGCTTTGCTCTTGGGGAAGCCAGTGGGTCCTTCTTAGCAAACATAGGATAGAATGGTAATGAATTTTGCTTGCATTTGTGTTGAGATTGCTTGGAGTAACCCTCTTCTAGACTTTTTGGAAATTCATGTGGGTACATTTTCTTGGATGCAACAACTTGATTATGAGACTACCTTTTTGTTATCGAATGTGCCATGAATATGGTCATCTACAATGAAGATGTTCGAGGACCAAATCTTTTGAGTCTCTGTCTACTTATCCTCCTTGTAACCTTCCTAAGGTTGACAAAGGCAAGGCTCCCATTCTTGATGAAGTTGCAAATAAAGAGGGTTTCATTCCTGTTAAGACTCGTAACAGGAATCATGGACAGAAGAGGAATTTTAAGGAGTGGCAGGAAGGGGACAATTTTAATCGTTTTGATGTGTTGGATGACTTGTGTTAGTAGGAGGTGAATCCAAGTATGATGGCTCTAGATCAAGGTGTCTTGGAGGTGGTTCAAGAGGGCAATATTTTTGACAATCTTCAAAATACCCAAGAAATTGGTGCACTTCAAATGGATACTGATCTTGGTCTTGTGGATTTAGTAGTTCATAAGGTCCTTGTAGCTATGGAAAAGATGGGGGGTGAGAACTCTCTTCCATTGGTGAAGATGGGGTCTGATTCAGAAAAAGGAAACAAGGCTTCTCCTTCTTTGGGACTTCACTAGAAAATTCTTAAGAAAGGAGCTCTGAAGAAGGATTCCAAGGCCAGGAGGAAGAAGGACTTATTCACATTTTTTCAACCCTTAGAAATGATTATGCTCTCATGGAATGTAAGGGGCTTGAATAGTGGCCCTCAACATTTTTTTTTTGTGATTTGGTGAGAAATGATTCTTTTGATGTGATTTTCATACAAGAAACTAAGTTATCTATAGAGAATATGTGTCGTTTGGTGCCTAAACTTTGGGAGCATGGTCAATGTCAGTGCATTGGTG